>WYDK02046253.1:0-15019 GCA_009867345.2 Toxicodendron radicans | reverse complement strand
CATATTATAAATTTCACTATAATATCATCAATTTATAATGTCCTTTTTAATGGTACTTGTATACAATTTTCTAGCTTTGATAACTTTCATTTATAGTATTAGCATAACGTAATTCATTTCCACCGCTTCGCCTATCAGCACGATGCTTGTATTGCTCTCTCAGAACCTTGTTTTCGTGGTTTAGGTTGCTCCCATTTCGCTCGCCACTACTACGTGAATCATTTTTGCTTTCTTTTCCTCTAGCTACTAAGATGTTTCAGTGCACCAGGTTGTTTCTTGTCTGCCTACATGGATTCAACAGCAGTTCGAAATTGTTCTTCTAATATTACTAGAAAGAATTACATCATTAGTTCGATGTTATTGCAAAACAAGGGCTAGAGCACCTCTTGGGCATCTCAACCGTCATGATCATGTGGGATTCAAACCTGAGATGTTGGGATTCAAACTTGAGACTGTGCATCTTAACCACACATATCAACACTCGTCCTGTCATTTGAGCTACCCAAAAAGATAATATAATATTTAATTTTGATGAATTATATTTAAATTCAATCTTATCCATTTTATTAATGTTGATGCGTTTTATCGCATCAACACCCTGACCCATGACTCGGGAGGATTTGTTAGCTATTAAGACAGTTTTTTGGCCCATGATGGGTCGCCTCCCCCATGGTGACTCGAACCAAGGATTTATCCTTTGGCAATGTCCCATGAGTACCATCAAGCTACTCGGTACTCATGTGACCTTGCCAAATGATAAATCTTTGGTTTGAGTCACATGGGGGACGCGACCCTTCATGGGCTAAAAAGTCGTCTTAACGGCTAACAAATTCTAACCGGCCCAAGGATCAGGGTGTTGAATGTTCTAACATCAACAAAAAACGCGTTTTTGTCTAAATATAATTTTTCATATTTAAAAGTATTATATAATTAATAATAAATAATAATGGAATTAGATTAGAGCATTGATCCTTGATGAAACAACTATCAACCCAGCTGGATTCTTAATAGCATTCAAGATTATTACCCCATAATTTAATTGAATCTTTTTTTCTTTTTTTTAACAGCTAGATAAATTGGATAGATTTAATTTGCATTTATAATTTGGACTGCCAACTGAGTGACAAATATTTTAGGTAGTTGTCAAATGTTTAATGTTTATTCAATGTAATTAATTCCCTCTGTACCTCTGCCTCTGCTAGGGATGCTGGCTTTTTTTTTTTTTTTAATAATTTCATAATAATACTAATGGAAAAATCTAGCATACTTTTAATATGTAAAAAACTGGTAGAAGTTATATTTGTCTCATATTGTCAATTCAGTAGATTATTATAGTGTATATATGTGGTTGGACTCCCTCATCCCTTGAACTAGTTTTTAAAGGTGAATTTTATTCAAACCCATTTATTATGGTATTAGAGTTACGTTTGTTTGGGATGAACCGGAGCCCAACGGTGTGAGTGTATATATGTGTGCACTGGTCCTAATCGACCGCCAAGATGGTGGGGTTAATATAAATGTTGTTGAGCTCCCTTGAACAAGATGATTGGGGTGTTATTAATTTGTAAATATTATTATTCTCATGTATTTCTATTTTCATCCCTTCCATATGATAACATTGTTATCAAATTAATTTGGTAATATAATTCGACTACGATATATCAAGTAAAGAACTCGATATAGCATCAAGAGCTAATATTACTTGTCATACGACTATTGTCAAAATTTTATAAAAAAATAAATAAATAAATAAAAGGTGAGAGGACAAATATTTATCGTATTTGGTAGCTACAATAAATAGTGGGACAATAAAATTTATAAATAATTAATAAAGAAAATAGCACAAAGTGCATTAATTTGAAACAATTTTTAAAAGACTTGAAATCTTGGGGACCCAAATTCTTTTTTTTTTTTTTTTTTTTTTTTTGGAGATTTGAAATTATGTAGGTCTAATCTTACCTTATATTAATGTGTCAAATATTTGGACTTGAAAATCTTAGTGAAAGTGTCATTAGTCAATTTACAATACCAAAATTGTTGGTGCTGATAATTAATAAGTCATTGTCATTTTCATTTTCCATGATAAAATGTCAATAATTGGAATAAATAATGAGAAAATTTAGTTGACTTTATTTTATATTTATTAATTAATTAATTAATACAACAGTATGTTTCTTTGTTTTAATACATGTTATTATGGGAATTAATTGCTGTAATATACTGATAGCATTATGGAGCCTAATAAATTGCTAATAAAAAAAAGTACAAGGGTATAATTATTTACACCCAAAAAAACTCTACCCACCAATTAAATATTAAGAATTTCGATAGTTTTAATATGCAAAATAACTATATATATAGGCAAATACTACACTGACAATTCAATCTCACAAACTCTTTTTCACAACTCCTGACGTGGTAACTCGTAATTGGTCAGTTCTTAAATTGGTTAGACGAGTCCTACCTAATCAATTGCAAGTCATCACGTCGGAGTTGTGAGAGAGAGTTTGTGAGATTGAGTTATGAATCAATCTTTATTGATATATATATATATATATACAAATATTCTTAGGTACTAATATTTTAAAGTTTTTTATAATTAAGCTAAATGTCAACGGTGAGTTGTTAGCTTTGATTTTTCATTTTTTTAAAGCCGACGACTAGTCATTAACCTTTAACTCACACGTTCAAAACTTCAAACAATTTTCTGAAGAGTTTTTTATACGCAAATATATCTTAAAATGTACTTTAAAAATAGTTATAGACAATCAATCGAACAAACTTGAATGGAATTAAATGTGAAGGATTAGGAAATAATTTCATTTGATTGGAGGGAATAAAAGTAATCTTTTATAAGAAGAACAAGAAGAAGAAAAATCAAACTGAATTTACACTTGAAATTTGAAAGGTGGATAAAAATTCAAGTGAAGTTGAGAAGAAATTGCACCTTCATTTTAACTTACTACACGTTTATTTTTGTGGGACAAAAACTTAAATTTTCTTGGTCTCATATCCCATGAAACATCACCTTCTTATTAAACTAGCCTCTGCCTTCATCATAAAATTACATCTACTTCTTGAATTTATTGCTGTGGTGGGTGGTTACAGCCAGTAATTACCAAAGTTTCTCGATCAGAAACAAACATTTCATTTTTGTGGCTCAGAAAAAATTACCTGAAAAATGATAAATCTTATATACTTTATTCATGCTAATTCTGGGGATGTCAAATTTTCCGATCACGTTCGAGCTCTAGGTATCTCGATCAAGTATTACTTGGACCGAGTATAAATGGCAAGACTTGGGAGGTTTCTTTGGTCAGGGTCGTGATAGGATCAATATAACCAAGTAAATATCTGGGTTCTAGTTTGACATTCGTTAGTCTTAAGTTATGTCCAAACCTGGATGAATCGGACTCGACTCTGGACTTTTGACATTTCTAATTAATATGATTGAACTTATACTTACACTTCCGAGAAATTGTGACCCTTTTTTTCTAATAAATTTGGTTCAGCTCTGAAACAATGACATTGTATTGTACCTCTTTCATTTATTTATTAAGAACATAGCAGGAAATCAGTGGCATTTACACCACAAAATATACCCACCAAACTCAATTTATTATATCCTTAGACTTACCAAATCCATTTGACATGTCAAATTTTTTGATTGATTAAAAATTATTATATAATTTATTTACTTAATTCCTTTAAAATTAATTCGATGATGTAATATAAACACTATGTTCAACAGTAAATTAATTATTTCTTTCACATATTTTATGCTCGATTTTGTCATGTTAATCTTTTTTTTAACAGAATGTTCGGATTAGTTTGTAGCATGTTGACTAATCCTTATAACTGAAAAATTAGAACGGAATATTATGTGCCACATTAATCTTGATACAATTGTAATTCATAAATGCCATTTTAAGTTTAGCCATCAGTTTGAGGGGGAGGGTGTCCCATTTGTAGGGTAACTGCCTTAAATGGTGAAGGGTACTGAGCCCCATGTTTAGAATCTTGTGGATAGCACTTTTCAACCAATTTTTTTATTACAATACTATAATTCATCGTGCTTTATCTCTATCATTAATTAATTAATTAATCAAAAGGTCTTTTTTACGATACAAAGATATCACATCATCTGTATAAGAAGCTAATAAATTTATAGTACTCCGTTATTCAATCTGAAAATTAGCAATCATGTATCAACCGTTAAGTTTAATGAGAAATAACATAAATCATTACAAGAAATTTGGGTTTTTTCCAAACAAACGACATCGTGTAGGTTGTATTTTTATTTTTTAAGAATGGTATCTTGAGTCAGTTTACACGCATCATACTAAATCTCTTCTCTTTGAATAAGATTTTCGAAACAAGACAAGTCTTACAGTCCATGGACATCAATATTAACAATCGGTGGGATTCGAATTTGAGACCAAAACGAAAATAAATCTCTTGACTTTAAGTCTTTTACCACTCGACCATTCATTGATGGTTGGTTGCATGTTTTTGATGTCTATGTCAATGGAAACCTTGTCGGAAAGCAAAGTTTTCTTGTAATGAAAAAAGTTTTTTGTGATCAATCTGCAGTTTGTTGACAAATAATTTATTTCTCAGTTCTTGTATCTTCATTTTCTTCTAATGTTTTCATCATTTTTCTTTTCTTTTCAATTTCTTTTAAATAAATTTTCCCTCCTTCTGTCAGATTATTATTTATTGTTCTTGATTTTGGCAAGTCAAGTGGCAATCCAATGAAATTATATGCATTGATCATATCAAAGCAATAACCAGCCCTCATCTTACCAACTTACCTATGTGCAGAAAATTAAATTAAATGTCATGAAAATACACTCAATAATTCATATTCTTTTACAGCTAAATTAAGTGCACTTTACAGCTCCAACTAACCCAGCTGATTATTTTTCTTGTTACCCTAATTAATTAGCATGAGCTGTGATACTGCTATGATTAATTAAGCTTGGTAACTCTAACCCTAACTCTATATCATTTATCAACAATACTTTGATTAATAAAAGATTTAACTACTTTACATATTATGTTATTAAATGTACCCTAAATTTGTTTAAGTGATCATATTAAAATATCAATACTTGTAACTTAAATATTTACGAGCTCTCTTATAAGTAATTGGAAAGTGATTATTTAAGCTAAAAAGTGTAGATTACTAAAAAAACAACTCGTCACATGATATAAAAACGTTCGATACTTGTAACTAAAATATCACAAGTTCTAAACGAATTTCAAAATCGTTATTAAATTAAAAAGTACGATACTTAAGGTGATGAGTAAAGTTATTTATACAAACTCTCTTATAAAGAGAATTTGTACAAACTGAGGTGACACATCTTGTGGTATGCTACGTATGTAGGTCATGTTACTTAATACTATGTCAGTGTGATGTGAACTCTCATAACATTAACGTGACACGCCACAGTTTGTATAAACTCTCTTACAGACAGAGTTATTGTAAGGTGAGATAGTATCATAGGAAAACTGTTCTGGATTGACGTATTGTCGAGGCTTATATGAAAGTTGGTATACTGTATCTCTATAGATGCTATTTTGTATACCAAAAGTTTATTATATGGTATCAAAACATCGTTACCTGTAACTGAAATATTATTAATAAGGTAAAAAAAAAAAGAGTGCTGTAAATTAAGCTAGGTAGTTAAGGTGGTGCAGAAGGTACAGAGATGAGCTGTGTAGTTATTGACTGTTTGTAAAATATGCGAAGTGATGATCAAGTTCAATTCATGCAAGAGAAGAGAAGTGGTAGGTTTGGATAGACCGAAGCCATTGCCTCCTACTCCAACTGTAAGCATTCATTTCACAATAAATGACTTTAGCTGTTGGGGTCTGTACTCACCTTAATTACGGTTGGAACCTGCATATATTTTTTGTTGATTTTGACTTCCTTCTCATTCATGCTCATCATCATCTCCGTGTTTAATTATATATTTATAATATATATTTATGTATATCTATATAAGGGTTCTGAGCACTCCTCAAAACAAGGCCAACCAGAGAGAGCCACATAGAGGTTGAAGAATTAAACTTCTTCTGTGTGAGTTTGAGTGGTTTTTAGTGGCCTCTGTGTGCTGCCTTTCGATGGCGTTACTTGTTGTTGTTGAAGTGAAGCAACTGTTTCTGTGTTTAGCTCTCTGCCTCAGCTTGCTCTCTTCCTGTCAAGGTCTCATTATTTTATTTTGCTTTAATTTCTCTCCTTTTAGTTTCCAATGATCTTGATCTCTATTGCATGGTTTGTTTTTCCATAAATCTTAGAATTGTGTTGCTTTTGAGTTTGATTTTAATGGATTCATTGAGCAAGAAGTTGGAGAAAATTTGATGAAACGTGGAGGCTTTTCCCACCCAAATCTGCAGAATATGTGCTGTTTATGAGTCAAAATCTTATTTTCTAGAGATCTTAGAGAGAAATCAAAGTTAATTGTGACTGATTTTGCCATTAATTTCTTCCATATGGACCATTAATGTTATCATCAACATCTGTTTGAATATTAATCCTTCACCTAATTGCATTCTTTTTTATATGGTTGTAATAGTAACATTCTGTCTCCTTTTCAATGCAGCTAGTCACAAGTATTTCAATCCATACAGGTACCCATTTATCAAACCGGCAAGCTCGTTCTCCTCGTCATCATCGTCGTCATTCTCATCGAAAAACGGCGTAAATGGATATGACTACATAATTGTGGGGGGAGGCACAGCAGGGTGCCCATTAGCAGCCACACTCTCACAGAACTTCAATGTGTTACTGCTGGAGAGAGGTGGTGTGCCTTTCAGCAATGTGAATGTCTCATTTTTGAGCAACTTTCACTTGAATTTAGCCGACACTTCACCAACTTCTGCCTCGCAATATTTCATTTCAACTGATGGTGTCCTCAATGCAAGGGGTAGAGTCTTGGGTGGTGGCTCCAGCATCAATGCTGGCTTCTACACCAGAGCAAGTGCAGGGTATGTGCCTTCAATCTTTCTTAATTTTCAACTTCAATATGCATGCTTGTAAATCGAAGGTCGATTACTCAATTCATAATATTTTTGGATTATCCGATTATATATGATTACCTTATTTAGGTGTATTGATAAAAAAAAAAAATTGTTTTAATTTTGTAGATATGGTTAAGACATTTTTTCTTCTTTCTTGTTTTCATTTGTGGTCCACCTCTATCACCAATAATAGAGACCTAAAAGAAGAAAAATAATTCTTCTAGATCACCAATAATTGTTATAAAGTTAAGCAAATAAGGCAAGGTTGAATTTAATGGTTATAGGAAAGCTTAGTTTGAAAATATCTAATTTAGTGACTTTCAAACCCTCCTCTATCAACAGATTCTAAAATTAATTACAGGTAACCATTCACATGAGCACCTGAAAATGTCATATTCATTGTTTTGGTGTAAGTTTTATTTCTCTTCAATGTTCAAATAACCAGTATTGTCAATGACATCGGCCTAATCCCTTTCTTTCTTCGTTTAACGAGGAATCAGTATTGATCAGGGTAATCCTGATCTTTCTGTATTTCTTTCTTCTTTTTTCTATCATAATAAACCCAGAGCTTCTCATAAGGTCGTGTGTAATTAATTTCACTTGAAGCCTGTGACAATGCATGGTTGGCATTGATCTTCCAAGTAGAAAATATTTATTTAGATGTGCTAAGAGCAATGATAGCGGTGACCAAATGACATTCTTGACAATCACACAGAACAAGGTTAGCAGAACATTTATGAACCCACCTTCCATTTTAATGGCTTCTCTGTTATTCATATTAAATGCTTTGTTTGTGGCCCAGTTCTTGTTTCCATTAATGGGAGAGATTAGGTAGAAGAGAGTTCGATCTAAAAATTAATGAGATACCTAAGTTTGTCATAATGGCACTTGCAGCGACACATGCCATCTGTGGTCCAAACTTCTGTTTCCCCAACCAATGTTTGAGCTGTATGTTTTAAAGCCATAAATATACACTTGCTCGTATAATGCATTGACCCATATTCAAGTGCCAACTCATTTTTTTTTTTCGGTGCGTGTTGTCAGTTGTTAAAGAGTTTTGACTTGTTTCTATTATCCACTTTAGTCTTATTCAACTTAAGAGTAAATACTTTGTTTTTTTGCCACTCAGTTGTAAGCATAACATTATACTGACCTTATATTTTGTCAGAATAATACAACACTGCCCAAAATATGACCTATTGAAACCTTAACCATGCAAAACTTGGAGAACTTTTATTGATGTTAAAGCTTCTTGGCTTGCAGGTTTATTAAGAGAGTGGGATGGGATGAGAAGCTAGTGAATGAGTCATATCCATGGGTGGAGAAACAAATTGTTCACCAGCCTAATCTCGCACCATGGCAGAAAGTATTTCGGGACAGTCTTTTGGATGTTGGGGTGTCACCTTTTAATGGATTCACCTATGATCATATATATGGAACCAAGGTTGGTGGCACCATTTTTGATAGGTTTGGTCGCCGGCACACCTCTGCAGAGCTACTTGCTTCTGCAGACCCCAAAAAGATTACTGTATTGATCCATGCCACAGTCCAAAAGATTCTTTTCGATACATCAGGTATGCTAGTTACTCAAATGAATACTGTGTAGGTTATGTTGTTGGTAACACAATACATGATGACAGAATTGACGAGAAAAAAGTGTCAATGTTTAGTTATTGAGTTCTGTAATGTGTGTTACAGGAAAGCGGCCAAAGGCAGTGGGAGTTCTGTTCAAGGATGAAAATGGTAACCAGCATCAGGCATATGTTTCAGATAACCCAAAAAGTGAAGTGATTTTATCAACTGGAGCACTTGGGACACCTCAAATGCTGATGCTAAGTGGTGTTGGACCTAAAGCTGAACTCAAAAAGTTCCAAATTCCGGTAGTACTTGACAATGAGTTTGTTGGCAAAGGCATGGCTGATAACCCCATGAACACTATCTTTGTTCCCTCTAATAGACCAGTTGAGCAGTCACTTATTCAAACTGTGGGGATCACCAAGTTTGGTGTGTACATTGAATCCAGCAGTGGATATGGACAATCCAGAGATAGCATTCATTGTCACCATGGAATCGCGTCAGCAGAGGTAAGCACTGAGCAATGATTTATGTCGGAGTAATCATATAAATCTATCAAGATCTAAGTTGCTCAAGTAAAAATGCATGCAACAAGTTGGCGAGTTCGATTAGTCAATATCTGTTTCATGAACTGCATTTTTGTGATATAACCAGATTGGACAGCTCTCAACCATTCCTCCAAAGCAAAGAACACCCGAAGCAGTTCAAGCTTACATCAGAAGGAAGAGAGAATTACCCCATGAGGCATTCAAGGGAGGCTTCATTCTAGAAAAAATTGCGAAGCCCATGTCAACAGGCAAGCTTACTTTGGTCAACACAAATGTTGACGATAATCCATCTGTTAGCTTTAACTACTTCAGCCATCCGCATGATCTGAAACGTTGCGTTCAGGGTATTCGCATAGCTGCAAAGCTTGTAGAATCACAACATTTCTTAAACTACACGAAATGTAATAAGGAAACTGTTGAGTCTATACTCAATGCAAGCGTTAAGGCTAGTGTTAATCTTATACCTAAACATACCAATGACACCAAGTCCCTGGAGCAGTTCTGCAGAGACACTGTGATCACAATTTGGCACTACCATGGGGGGTGCCATGTGGGCAAGGTGGTCAGCCCAGACCACAAGGTTCTCGGAATCGACAAGCTCCGTGTGGTCGATGGTTCGACATTTAATGAATCTCCAGGCACTAATCCTCAAGCCACTGTCCTCATGATGGGAAGGTGAACACTATAATCCAAATGTTTAAATAAAACTTATTAATCATTTTTTACAAAAAACATATAACTCAATAAAATTTGAGTTCTTCTGATATGCAGGTACATGGGAGTGAAGATCTTGAGAGACAGACTAGGAAAAACAGCTGGTGTGTAGTGATTAAGACCAACTGGGAGGAAAAGAAAGCACTATTAGTTTTAGAAGTGACAACTTCTTTTTCTTTTTTTTTTTTTCATCATTTCTAGCTGGCTGTAGTATGTAGAAATTGACTTGCAATGGGAAAACATGTGCTTTGGATCTTTATAATATTATATCAATCAGGTACTTTTTTCACTCTGCTTGTGGAAATAGAATTTAATCATTTATTTCTTAGTAGCAAAATCTATGTGCATTTGAGAACCTTCTTTCTCTTTTTATCAGTTTACCTATTTTGAACATCAAACAAGGACGGAGATATCCAGTGATCTTAGTTTAGCTACACTGTGCAAAAATATGTGCAGTTGAAACTGTGTCAAGAACACGACGCGTTTGTCAATGATTTTTAGGATAAAATTATAAATGGGGAGATGTTCTGTAACACTCGTGAACTTCAAAATTTTCAAGGTTCCATTGCAATGCTGAAGTAAAATCAATTAGCACCATAAGAGCTTAAGCTCAATATATTTTCTCATATACTGCATACTGTAGGCATTGTTTCTGTTTACGATAGGAAGCAATGTATTTTACAGAGGAATATCATAAATTATTGATGAAGCAACTCTAGAAATTACCAGAACAAAAACTTGAGGAGTGTTTTGCTATAAACCAGACCACCTCAAAAAAATTCTGACTTTCAAAAAGATCTCACAAGATCTTCCCACTGCGTCTTGTGCTTCACATTTTGATCACTTCATTACTGGTTTGAGTAAACAGAAGCCACTTACAAAAAATTTGAAGTCAAAGTCTATAGAAGCATTGCACAAGATGCTTGTGAAAGTAAATTTTAATTTTCTTCTGGAGATTTCGACAAAATTTAACGGGATCCTGGCAAAAATTTTGATGAAAATCCGTGCTCACTCATGCTGCCTCTGGATAAAGTTTTTAATCTTCGCCAGAAATGCCTTCTTGATGTTCTTAGAGGCCCTGAAATAGAGTGCCTCCTAAAAGACCCAGAGTCCTGTCGCTCAGGTCCCAATGGCACACTCAGCAAATCTGATGCTGATAATGCTACATTTTTGTCATGACTACTTCCAAAGCCAGATGTCGCGTGACAGATCTCTGAAACTTCGGACAGCTCACCTGAAAGTCTATTGATCTTACTATCTACATTGATAGAGAAGTCCTCGCCGAGACCTTTTGATCCTACCTCCTTTGTTTCATCGAATTCGTTACACACTAGCTTTAATGCTTGAACAACTTCACCCATAAATGGCCTATGAGATACTTCAGGCTGCACACACATTGATGCAATTGCTGCTACTTTGGCAATGCTATCATATGAGATATCAGACTTTATAAATGGATCGATGATTACTTCTAGACTCTCCTTACTTGTTAGGAGCGGACGAGCCCATGCAACAAGATTCTCTTGACCTGGCGGCTGTGACAAGTCCACTGGCTTCCTTCCTGTTAGCAGCTCAAGGAGGACTACACCATAGCTATAAACATCACTTTTTACTAGAAGATGACCAGTCATTGCATACTCCGGAGCTAGGTAACTGCATATCAAGAAGTCCAGCAGATACATCAAACATCCATTATTAAAGAATATTTTAATCAGAGATGAAGAAAATATCATCAAATATAATGGAGAAGGAGTCCATACCCAAAAGTTCCCATAACATGTGTTGAGATGTGTTTGTTTCCCTCATCCAATGCTGCTCTAGCCAATCCAAAATCAGAAACTTTAGGTGTAAAATCATGTTCCAACAAGATGTTGCTGGACTTGAAGTCTCGATGTATAACACGAGGGCTTGAGTCTTCATGCAAGTAAGCTAAGGCTCTAGCTGCCCCAAGGGCAATCTTCATTCGGGCATCCCAATCAAGTTGACCGTTTACCTGGTCAACTCCTGAAAGCATACAGGAAGACAAAAGCTCTTTTCAGAAAACTAAAAGTTAACCCATTAGTAACACTTCAATTAATTAAAGAGAAATAAGTAGAAGAATCATCTTGAACTTCTACCTACCATGTAAATGAGATTCAACGCTTCCATTGTGAACTAGTTCATAGACTAGGCACCGAGTATGGTCCTCTGAGCATATACCAATAAGTTTAACCAGATTTCTGTGGTGCAGCCGGCCAAGCATCTCGATTTCTGCCAAGAACTCTCGGCCTCCATGCTGATCATCTCTCTTAAGAACCTTCACAGCCACCTCTCTTCCATCATCTAAAATGCCTCTATAGACAACCCCAAAACCTCCTTCTCCAAGTACTCTTGAAGTATCAAAACAATCAGTAGCTCTCTCTATATCATTCAAACTGAAGGTATTAGCAGATCCTGTATATGTCACTGTACTTGAATCAAAGGACATTGATGAAGAGCTGAGCATGTTTCGATATTTCCTAGACTTAGGAGCCCCTGCACAATTTAGATTTCATCATGTATTAAAAGATAAACCATAAAATGAAAATGACGCCCAAAGATCAACAGAACAAAAATGCAACAATGAATAACTGGAATTAAGGGTTGATCATTGTAAAATTTTGCCAGTACAAGTTTGGCATATTTTAGAAAATAAATCAAACATTGATTTAATGGAAGTTTAGTGTTCAATAAATAAATAAGTACTACTGAATCTTCAAAATGACTGGAAAATTGAATCACAATGGTACCTGATGGTTTTGAAGGGGAGGATATGAAAGCATGTGGATTTTGTTTGGATGCTCCACATTTTGATACCAAAAGCCAAGCTATTCCACAGCATAAAACAAAGGCTGTGAAAGATGATACAACAATTACAACAATCATGCTTCTGCTAAGCCCACCTCTTTTCCTTCTGGGGACATCAACTCCTAACGGTTTTATTGCTTGTCCACTATTATCCCCCCCAGCATATGGTCCATCATCTGTAGTAGAAATGCCCGATTGTGCTAAAGGTGGGGAGGGTGGAAGACCTGCAGAGTTGAAAATAAAAGTTTTAAATTCCAAACACGGTACCTGATTTTACAAAAGAACCAAGGAATAACTCCTATAAAGCCAACACCAGCAAAAATTTCAAGAAACTTATTTTATTCCAATAAGTAGATTCCCAATTCAGTTAAGGAATAACAACTATGAAAATAAGGGCCTCTGTTCGTAAAATTTGTGAAACAGCCTTATTAATCTTTATAAATGTAATAAAATATAAAGTAGCAGGAAGCCAGGAACAACATATATATAACCTGGATATCGAACGTATAATACTTCATAGGGACCAAATAAGGATGCTTTTATGGACATCTGTCTCTTCCAAAACTTTCCGTAGATTGAAAAAGCAGTAGTATCCTTAAATTTTACTCCTCGTGGAACTAGATTGATGAGGACTGTGCTTTTCTCCAACTGCTGACTAGCTGCATTTGCTCCCATAATCCGAACTTGGCTATGATTTAATCCAACACTAGCAGCAATTTCCTCTGCCAGCTCTGAAACCAGAGGGAAGAAAGTGTATATTGCAATGCCAAGACGAAGCTTAACTTGAATTGGCCACACACAACCACAGGCTGACCCAGGTGGAGTGTAGGTCAGTGGCTCTGTGCATGTCACCGCGGCACAATCTGCAAGTAAAACCAACTAGGATTTTTAACAAAACTAATAAACATTCCACTCAAATTTATAGTTGAAAGCAAAGTATATGTACCTCCATTTGGAGGAGGAGGTGGTAGAGTCATAACTATAGATGGTGGTGGAGCCTTCTTCTTCTTGTAGAAAGAACTCATAGGAGAAATCGTAGGCTGAAGAAAGGGAACTTGTAATAGAAACAAAGCACGATCAAACATTGTAATCATCAATAATCACTATAAGTGAAGCAAAGAACTCCAAGATTAAACTGAAGAAAAAGTCAGTTTTCCCATACTGTTAAAGTGGCCTGATGGAATTATCTCTGATGCTGCTGGGGCATGTGAACTCCAACTTGGTGCCGATGCAAAGGGAGAACGAAATGGGGAGATTGAAGGACCTGCACATATCATTATTTCCTCATGGTATTATTTTGTGAAATCACTCTTCAGAATAGTGTTATGTAACAAAATTTATTGAGGCAATTCCATAGGAGATTATCATACCTCGCCATCTGTTAGAGGGAGAAGGAATCAAATAAGATGGTCCAGAACTGAAGTGTCTTGATTTGTTCTTCGCATGATGATGTTTATGAAATGAGATTAAAGGAGCAGAAGCAGGGCCATGGAACCATGTCTTTGCAGGACCTCTAAGAGATCTCATCAACGGCGCAAGAGCAATACTTGAAGGTCTTACAGCATGATGTGAATGGCCAGCTACAACATGAATTAATAAATTGTTAATTATTCACAGTTGGGAATGATATAACTTAGCAAACATAAATTCCTGCACTTGAGGCTTCCAATTTACCTTTAGTTGGAGAATGGTCCACAGGTGACAAAATGTGGGATGCTTGGTTAGACGGAGCATGTAGCTCTCCATGTCTTTTCCTTCCATAACTGGGAGAACTAACCGTTGGAGGGAAAGTGCGGTCTGTGGCATCAATTGAAAACCAGTACCAAACAACAATGAGTTCATAAATTATCAAGGTGAAGATACAAAAATAAGGTATATCCCTTTTGTAAATTTTGTAAGATTTAACAACAAAGAATTGATAAAGCATCATGGTCACTCAAGTATTTACACCCAATTGTCATTTCAAAGGGATCAGTATATGCCAGCAATAGGAGCTTTTGGAAAATAAATTTGTTGAATTGATTAGAATTTCGCAGCAAGAAATCCAACAATTGAACTATGGTCAACAATGTAAGGTTCACCTGGTAGTGTGGGTGGCGCTTGGCCTGGCTTGACAGAGTGGACAGGAAATGGATTCTGTGGCAGTCTCCTTGGTGGTAATGCAAATGTTACTACATCAGTAGCAGCAGAATTAGAGACGCCAAGCGACAATCTCCATGGTAAAAAACTGAAAATTCATGTTCTGGGAAAGAGATTAAAGGCTATTGAAACATAAATCTTTATTAAGTCAATCTAACCCATGAAAGGAAAAGAGCAAACCAGAGATA
>WYDK02046178.1:0-15031 GCA_009867345.2 Toxicodendron radicans | reverse complement strand
CTCATTAATATTAACATACCAAATTATATTAGTATTAACATTACCAAATTATTAATCTTTACATTTTATTAATATTAGCATAACCAAATTCTCATATATAATAGTATTAACATAGGAATATTACTAAATTGTTAATCTTTACATTTTATTATTTATTAACATTAATTATCATATATATTAGTATTAACATAGTAAAATTATCAAATTATTAATCTTTACATTTTATTAGTATTAAGTATTAATATAAGAATATTACCAAATTGTCAATCTTTACATTTTATTAGTATTGACATTAATTATCATATGTTAATAGTATTAACATAGTAACATACCAAATTATTAATATTTACATTTTATTAGTATTAACATTAATTATCATAAGTATTAGTATTAACATAGTAACATTACCGAATTATCAAATTTTCATATATATTAGTATTAATAGAAGAACATTACCAAATTATCAAATTCTCATATATATAATATATTAGTATTAACATAATAAGCGGGGTGGGGCAGGTGGAGGATTACCTCCATACCAACCCCATCCTCGACATCTTTGGGGAATCCCTGCCTCGTTCGGGGTTTGGTGGGGTGGTAGGGTCTGGTAAAAGGCCAGTCTCTAGTTGAGTTAAGGTTGGTACAGATGGTTACGCCGTGTGCGATATGAGACCTAGAGATGAATTGATAGGGAAGAGTGACTTCATTTAAGTGGTAGGTATAAGAAGGGAAATGCTAGACAAAAAGTTATTCACATAGAAGTAATAATGATGAATACATAGTTCTCACCTTCAATCACACTCACCCAATTTCTAGTAACACACACCACTCCATAACTTCTCAACCAACACCGACCTCAGTTTAGATAACACCACAAGAACACACAACAATCAACAATTACTCTTTGAAAAGGATATTTATATTCATAGTAAACCAACCAAATACACTAGTATAACTCAATGCAAATAAGCCAACAACAATCAAGAATAGAATAAACTCAAAACAAATTAAAAACAATAGTAAAATAAAAGACCTAGCATCTCCCTTGCCGAATTTCCCCTTTTTACTTTTCTGGATGATTCAACATTCTCTGAAAATCCCCTTTTTATTATTTTGTCACTCTTTCACTATAACCGAATTTCCCATGTAACCATTCTGTTGATTCCATCTGTCTTCCTAATTTCACACCACACACAGTGACACGCACTCAAAAGACTATCCTACAACTTGGTTCCACCCTTGTTTCTCCTCCCATAGACCAAAAGACTAAGCTTTTCATTATACCAACAAGCAAGTGAATGAAGGCGGTAGGGCTGCAACTTAAGATAAACCGATTCCCCAATTTCCAAATTAATTTCTCTTTTCTTTGCATCTGCACAACACTTCATTCTATCTTGTGCCTTGATTAGATTGTCTTTCAATTCTTTTAAGATGATATTGTAAGGATTTGTTTAAATAAAATAAGGCAACGGAAACGTTAAAATAAAGATTTAAAAAAAATCTTAACCCATGAATCCAGATGTAGAATATATATTTTTTACACAAGAACAATTAAGATAAACCTAGAGATGGATTTATACCTGTGTTGATGACATAATCACACTTGGAAGTTCACACGAAGATAATCTGCTCACAGGATTTGCTAGAACACTTGAGTGGGTGAAGGAATCAAAGAAAAAATTTTAGATTTTTCTCTCCAAAGGGTGGCTCATGTTTTTCTCAAAAGGGTGGCTAGGGTTTTCTTTGTTTTCACTTAGTAGAATAATAATTCTCTCGCTTTAATTGGAATAAAATTTCCTTTATATAGGAAACTTAAAACCTAGGAATAGTCTACTATTCCAATTAGGAATAAAATCCCCATAGCCAATCATCCCCTTTTTAATTAATTAATTAATTATTAATATTATTTATTAAATCAATTAATATAAATAAAGACATTTATATTAACATTAATAAATATACAATTGATTAATTCAATTTAAATATACCAAAAAATTATATTTAAATTAACACAATCTAAGAAATTTAAGTATTAATTAAATTTAGGCAACAACCCTAGCAATTATATTGCCCGTGTGAGATTACCAAAATACCCTTACACATGAAAATGACGAAAATACCATTTTCATCATTTTCCATGATTCCTTTTATTATCTTTTATGTGTGTGACCCGTAGGCTCCTCATCATATCGGTAGTATAGGGTATTGCAATTAGAACCCAAAAAACCGGCTCACCAAACAGAAACCAAGATTGGTCTCTAGCAAGACATCATTGCCACCCGATAGATTCAGATTCAGCGAAACTGAAACCTATCGACGGTATGGTTACTGTGCAATTCAATCATTTCGTCATCTTTGATCTCATCAAGGCTTGAAGTATAGAAATAGTGTCAACTTCAAATGAGTGCCTCGATGTATTTATATCCGATTATCCGAGTGACGACCAAAATATAAATTGGATTTGAGCACCAACTCAATTCCACTGTGGCCATAGATTTGGGGTCGTAATCACTCATCGAATATCTATCTGAGATAATGTCTCCCGCACCCGGGAGTGAAGAATCCTGTGTTGATCCACCATAGTCACTACGTGCTTCTCAATATGGCTAACGACTACCGTATTGATTACTCTAAAGAGAGTTACATTGGGCTAGTGTCAAATTACACCAATGTTCACGCATGACACTCAGGTGACCTCAAGTCAAAGGATCACATGCACCACCATCCGTTAGAGGATTGTTCCATAGACAATAGGGTTGCCATCTATATGGAATCCTCTGATGGGTCTGTCCAGTGAACTTGTTCATAAAGCAAGCACCCATGTGTCGCACCAAGTTATCTCTCAATAGCTTTGACAAACGAGATCTGTCAATGTCTTTCAACAGGGTCGATGATAGCCTTACTGTATTATATGTGCCCTTAATTTAGAATAATATTGGGACTATGGACGTTTTAAGAATGACCACCTTATTTGATCATAGAGTTCTCACTATTAAGATTTTAAACACTTTATACTCTCGTCATGATTCAACCAATCTACGGGCATATATCATTTCATATGATCGTACATACTCATGGTTTGATATAGGAAATGCCTTTTATTATAAATTAATCATGTTTTTTACAAAGAGTCAATTATAATATTATAATGATATTTGTAATATTATAATTGACTTTAGGGCACTTACACTAACAATCTCCCACTTGCACTATAGCCAATCATTCATAAACTTAATTCCGAATGCTGTTAAGTGTTTGTCATGCTTCTGCTGCGACAAACTGCAATGTTGTCATTGGTAGGTACTCTGTTTATTCGTAAATCACCTTTTTCAGCAATCTCTCTAACTAGATGGTATCTTCTAAGTATGTGTTTGAATCGCTGGTGAGACCGTGATTCCTTAGCTTGAGCAATGACACCATTGTTGTCATAATAGAGATCTATTGGGTCAACCATGCTCGGAATTGCTTTAAGTTCTGTGATGAACTTCTTGATCTAGACTGCCTCTTTTGCTGCATCGGACAAGACAATGTACTCAGCTTCAGTTGTAGAATCTGCTACGGTACTCTGCTTAGAACTCTTCCAACTCACTGCAGCACCATTGAGGCAAAACATGTAACCCGACTACGATTTAGAATCATCATTGTCAGTCTGGAAGCTAACATCAGTTTATCCTCTAACATTGAGCTCTTCATCTCCTTCATAAACCAAGAAAACATCCTTAGTTCTCTTCAAGTACTTAAGGATGTTCTTGACTGCGATCCAGTGTCTTTCAGCTAGATCCGATTGATATCTACTACAAATGCTTAAAGCACAAGAGACATCAATCCTAGTACATAACATGACATACATAATAGATCCTATTGCCGAAGCATAAGGGATTCTATTCATCTTATCTCTTCCTTCTTGGGTCTTAGGACACATGTCCTTAGAAAGAGTCACGCCATGCGACATCGAAAGAAATCATTTTTTGGATTCTTCCATATTGAATCTTTTCAGTACTTTGTTGATATATGTACTTTGACTTTGGCCCAATAACCTATTCGATTGATCACGGTATATCTTTATCCCGAGGATATAGACTGCTTCCTCTAAGTCCTCCATGGATAAGCATTTGGATAACGAAGTTTTCACCGATTGCAAGTTCGATATATCATTCCCAATGATGAGTATGTCGATACATACAACACCAAGAATATTATTGCACTCCCACTGATCTTCTTGTATACACAAGGTTCATCCTCGTTCTTGATGAATCTGAACTCCTTGACGACTTCATCAAAACAAATATTCCAACTTCGTGAAGCTTGCTTAAGTTCATAAATGGATCTTTGAAGTTTGCATACCTTATCCGCCTGTCATTCAAAAATGAAACCATCGGGTTGGGCCATATATATATATCCTCGACAAAGTTTCCGTTCAAAAAGACAGTTTTGACATCCATTTGCCAAATTTCATAATCATGGTATACTGCTATTGCAAGCATAATCCTAATGGACTTAAGTATTGCAACTGGTGAAAATGTTTCATCATAGTCGATGCTATGCTTTTGTTTGAAACCTTTGGCCACCAGCCGTGCCTTATAGGTTTGCACCTTACCTTCCATATTAGTCTTCTTCTTGAAGACCCATTTACACCCTATGTGTGTCTTATCTCTTCAGGTGGATCCACTAGAGTCCATCTCGGATTTCATGGCTTTAAACCATCTCACAAAATCTGGATCCGATATTGCTTCATGATATGTTCTGGGTTCATTGTCCTCATGGACTAATACGTCGCTGTGCTGAGTCACGAGATAACCATATCTCTTGGGCTCACGACATATTCTCTCAAAACGATGCAATTCCTATGATACAAGAGGTGGTACACTTTGTTCCGACCCATGTGGAACAACCTCCTCATGATGCTCAACCACTTCAGGTGGCACATCATCCCGCTCAAAATCTAATGCATTTTGTGGAATCAGAACTTCATCTACTTCTAGAAATCTTCCTCCCATTAACTTCTCTGAGAATAAATTCTCTTTCCAAGAAAACCTTGGTTTGAGCAACAAATATCTTTTGTTCCTCTGAGTGGTAGAAGTAGTATCCTTTAGCTTATTTAGGATACCCCACAAATATGCATTTGTCGGACTTTGGAGCAAACTTGTTCGAAGTCAATTTCTTGACATACGCATCACAACCCCAAATCCTTAAATAAGACAACATGGGTTTTCGCCTATTCGATAATTCATATGAAGTCTCATCCACATATTTTAACGGCACTCGATTCAATGTATAAGTTACCGTTTCCAGGGCATAACCCCAGAATGACATGGGTAAGTTTGCATAACTTAACATAGATCGAACCATATCAACCAAGGTTCGATTTATGCTTTCCGATACACCATTGTGCTGCAGTGTATGGGGGTGGAGTGAGTTGAACAACTATACCAAACTCTTTCACGTATTCACCAAACTCAGAGCTTAAGTATTCGCCTCCTCGATCGGATCGAAGAATCTTAATACTCTTTCTTAATTGATTTTGTACTTCTTGTCTGAATTCTTTAAATTTCTCAAAAGATTCAGACTTATGTCTCATGAGATAGACATAACCATATCTACTGTAGTCGTCAGTAAATGTGATGAAGTACAAGTATCCACATCTGGCTTGAATTGACATCGGTCCACACACATCAACGTGGATTATCCCTAACAATTCCGTAGCCCTTTCACTGTGTCCAGAGAAAGGTGACTTGATCATTTTGCCTAGAAGGCATGACTTGCATACCTAATAAGATTTGAAATCAAACGGGTCCAAAACTCATTCGTTATGGAGTTTTGCAATTCGAGTTTCGTTAACATGACCAATCCTACAATGCCAAAGGTATGTTTGATTTAGATCGCCATGTTTGACTTTCTTATTTTCAAGATTGAGAATTACATTGTTATTTAAATCAAGAACATGTAGTCCATTATTTAATGATGTAGTTCCATATTGTATACCATTCAAACTAAAAAACATCAATCCATTAGAAATCTCAAAATGGTAACAAATCCTATCAAGTTCAGAAATTGAAATAATAGTTATTGAAATTGAAGGAACAAAATAACAATTGTTTAATTTGATTACAAGCCCGGAGGGCAACGATAAACTATAATGACCTACAATTAATGTAGCAACTCTCGCTCCATTTTTGACTCGTAGGTCCACCTCTCCTCGGCTGAGCGCTCTACTCTGTCTTAGTCCCTGCACATTATTACAAATGTGAGTACCATACCCTGAATCAAAAACCTAAGATGAAATAGGAGATAGGTTTATCTCAATCATGTAAATACCTGATAAAGAAGGTGCGTTCTTCTTCTTGTTCGCCAAGAAGGCCTTGCAGTGTCTCTTCCAGTGGCTAGACTCACCACAATAAAAGCAGACTACCTTCTTGCATTTACTAACTTCATTATTCTCAAAGTCACGTTCCACTGATTCTAGCATTTTTGCTAGTTTAGAAATGAATTTATTCATATTGGTCTTAGTAAAGTCCATAATGAATTGTGAAAAGTCAGTCAAGGATTGCAAGATAAAGTCTATGACCAAATCATCATCCACATGACGATCCAGTAAATCCAATGACTTTATGTAATCCTTAATCTCTTGCACATGAAGTCCGACTTTGGATCCTTTTTACATCCTACGACTGAAGAGTTGTTTTGACAACTTATACCTTTCGCGACGACGAAGGTGGAAGATAATCTTAGTAGGACTCATGTCCTCAAACTGCTTTTGCAGCTCAGGTGTCATAGATGCTAACATCACAAATTTAACTAAGTCGATGTTCTTGTCATTTAGTCTTTTCTGATAGAAGTCTATCTCATTAATGAAGTTATCATCATCGGGCTCCTGAAGAGCTTGATCAATGACATATAACTTTCCCCAATCTTCTAGTACAATCCAAAGATCTCTATACCAATCAAGGAAGTTATCATCATTAAGTTTATTCTCGTTATCGATGAATGATCGTAGTGTTACATGTTGTTGCTCATATTGGAATCTACAATTACAAATAAACATGATTAAAACATGTTAATTAATTATATAATTAAGGACTTTTATATTAAATAATTACTTTCACTATTTTTCTCAAGAATAATAGCCCTCCCTATTAAAATTGGGAAGACCCGTTGGACTTCTTAGTGGGACGAGATCCCATTAATCCTATTTCAAACCTTCGTTGATGCGAACAAGCCAGAATAGACTAATTAGGTAGACCATCAAATTTATAACATACCAATTAATAGCACCAACCATTAATCTCGAATATGATATAAACCAACAAATCAATTACACCAGTCTAGCTTCAACCATTGACCTCAAATGTAACTCTCGTGTCAGTAGAGTAGACACTACATGCCCCACGTGTGTTATGAATAACGCACTACTCTTACTTTGCCTCTAATGCACACTTATCAACCTTTGTTGTAGCGAACAAGCAAAGTGATTGGTTAAGTGATTGGTTAAGTTAAACCCATCAACATTAAGGAAAACTCCGAAGGACCTTAATCTCCCACTGGTTGAAGCATACCCTTCGCTGAGGTGAACAAGGTAACGATGAACAGTGGTTTGATTAAATACTTGGTGATGGAAGGCTTCGGGTTATTTGTTTTGACTTAATATCTCAATTGATGGGTTTTAAGTTTATTCTCACCAATTTTATCTTTTTAGCATGTTATAGTCTTACATTCACCCTTAGTATGCTCCTAAGCGGTAAATAAACGTGTTGATACATAACCTTTACTAAACCAATGACCTTGAGTCAAGAGGTATTGGAGAGTCACCCTAGGAATGTTTAAAATAAAGTAAATAAAATTTACATAATATAATTCCAGGATTGTTTCATGCTTGTTCCTCGTCCATCGTCTTCAATATGCAATATTACATCAAAATAGAAACCTCGTTTTACATACGAGGGGAGTGAGATGAGAAGAGAATAGAATAATGAGAGGAGACAGGACACGCATGCCCTATTTTTAATAAAAAATACAAGCATACATTCCCAAACCTAAAACATTCATCTAAGGTCAAGGCCTATGTACCAAACACCATGCATTTGCAAATAAAGCATACAATGCATACACATCAAATATAATTTGATTAAATTTTAAGGAATTACTAGTTATGGCTTTAAATAATTTGAACATGAGTTTCAGAATGTTAATTTTATGCAACAACATTAATTTTAATATTTTGAAAAGTTTTAATTTGCGCGGAAATGTAAAAACTCAATTCAGTCCAAATCGGTACTATTTGCAAGGCTACTATTTTTAAAGCTCTGTGCCACCAACCCAATAGAAAAACAACCTCAAATAAAAATTTATGAGATGCTACAACGTCTCAGCTTCCCAACGGTAACTTTCGTGAACCAAATAGATCACATGAGCTATTGGAAAAAAATAATTTACAAACATACAAGAGATTCGCTCGCTACAAAGTGCAATGTCAGTAAACAAAACAAAATTGGATGATACAATCATAGAAAAAACACAAGAAAAATACTGTAGCGATCCTCACACATACAAAAACCACTAGGAAAAAACCCCGTTGTAAAATTCACACTACAACGAAAGTTAGGGCCGGTTGTCGTAAATGTATCTGCAGGTTACCATGAGCAGAATTTAACACATGACAATTTAATGCTCTTTAAATTTAAATGGCTATGATCCGGTTAAGGTAAAATGTGGTAACACGTGGCCATAAAAATTTAAGGGATGTACGTAACGACACACGACCTTTGGTAACCATCAACATATGACGTTTGACAAACGAGACTAGGAAATGAAACGCAACAACGTTTGCTGCCAATTAATAAAAAATTCCAGAATTGAAGATTTTTATCGAAGCCACTTGTGGCGGCATCTACAGGGCCCGAAGGGTCTCAAGGCACAAGGCGACCCATGGTTGCTACGAGTGCGAACGCACAACAACCACGCGCCGCCGTGTGCGATGGCTGTACCACAACAACCTACTCTGCTGTACCGTGTGGCCAGTGTGAGCGACAATGCGCGCTGGCGAGCGATCGTGTGTCATAGTCGCTCGCAACCAACGGAAGTGGCAACACGTTAACGCATGATGACTGTACTGTCGCGAACGGCAATGCATCCAAATTTGTTCCGCAATATTTTTAATCTGTTTTTTAATCAATAACAACAAATAAAAAACCAACAGCCACCAGAACCACAAAAATTCCAGATTTGATTTTAAACAGAAAAAAATAAGATTTAAAATAATTCAATCATCAAATCGAATCACCATCAACAAAAATCATAGAATATATATATTCTAACACTCGTGGTTCTGATACCACTGTAAGGATTTGTTTAAATAAAATATGGCAGCGAAAACGTTAAAATAAAGATTTTTAAACAATCCTAACCCATGAATCCGGATGTAGAATATATATATATTTTACACAAGAACAATTAAGATAAACTTGGAGATGGATTGATACCTGCGTTGATGGCTCCTTCAACTTTGATCGATTTGATTCGCTATTGATTCATATGATAATCGCACTTGGAGGTCCACACGAAGATAATCCGCTCACAAGATTTGCTAGAATACTTGAGTGGATGAAGGAATCAAATAAAAAAAATTAAGATTGTTCTCTCTAAACGGTGGCTCACGTTTTTCTAAAAAGGGTGGCTAGAGTTTTCTTTCTTTTCACTTATTAGAATAATAATTCTCTCACTTCAATTGGAATAAAATTTCCTTTATTTATGAAACTTAAAACCCTATTCCATATATGAATAGTCTATTATTCCAATTAGGAATAGAATCCCGATAACCAATCATCTAATTTTTAATTAATTAATTATTAATATTATTTATTAAATCAATTAATATAAATAAAGACATTTATATTAACATGAATAAATATACAACTAATTAATTCAATTTAAATATACCAAACAAATATATTTAAATTAACATAATCTCACCAATGTAATTAATATCCTAGCAATTATATTGCCCATGTGAGATTACCAAAATACCCTTATACATGAAAATGACGAAAATTCCATTTTTGTCATTTTCCATGATTCCTTTTATTATCTTCTATGTGTGTGACCCATAGGCTCCTCATCATATCGGTAGGGTACGGTATTGCGTTTAGAACCCAAAAAATGGGCTTATCGAACACAGACCAAGATTGGTCTCTAGCAAGACATCATGGCCACCCGATAGATTCAAATTCAGCGAAACTGAAACTTGTCAACGGTATGGTTACTGTGCAATTCAATCTTTTCGTCATCTCTTATCTCATCAAGGCTTGAAGTACAAAAATAATGTCAACTTCCAATGAGTGCCTCAATGTATTCATATCCGATTATCAGAGTGACGCCCAAAATATAAATTGGATTTGAGCACCAACTCAATTCCATTGTGACCACAGATTTGAGGTCGTAATCACTCATCGAATATCTATCTTAGATAATGTCTCCTGTACTAGGGAGTAACGAATCTTGTGTCGATCCACCATAATCACGACATGCTTCTCAATATAGCCAACGAATACTGTATTGATAACTCTAAAGAGAGTTACGTTGGGCTAGTGTCAAACCACACCAATGGTCACGCATGACACTCCAGTGACCTCAAGTCAAAGGATCACATGCACACCATCCGTTAGAGGATTGTTCCATAGACACTAGGGTTGCCATATATATGGAATCCTCTGATGGGTCTGTCTAGTGAACTTGCTCATAAAGCAAGCACCCATATGTCACACCAAGTTATCTCTCAATAACTTTGACAAGCGAGATCTGTCACTGTCTTTCAACAGGGTCGTTCAACACGATGATAGCCTTACCGTATTATCTGTGTCCTTGATTCAAAATAATATTGGGGCTATGGACGTTTTAAGAATGACCATCTTATTTGATCATAGAGTTCTCACTATCAAGATTTTAAGCACTTGATACTCTCGTTATGATTCAATCATTCTAGGGGCATATATCATTTCATATGATCATACATACTCAGGGTCTGATATAGAAAATGCCTTTTTATTATAAATTAATCATGTTTTTACAAAGAATCAATTACAATATTATTGGCTCTAGGGCACGTACTAACAAATATTATGTTCCTGTAGTTGAAGGTTTACCTCATCCACGGTTGACAATTGATCCGAATACTTAAGAAGGACCAGAGGGTCTTGACCATAAAGTGCCTTAAAGGGGGTCATAATGTCGTGTTGAACCAAAATTCTGCCCAAGAAATCCATTTGGGCCACTGGCAGGGCTGGTTTTCGACAAAACAAGGAAGGTATGTTTCCAAACATCGATTCACAACCTTAGACTGCCAATCTGTTTGCGGGTGGTAGGCCGAATTCATGCTCAATTGTGTCCCGAACTGTTTGAACAATTCACTCTAGAAATGACTGATAAATACCCGATCGCGGTTGGAGACAATGGAATGAGGGAAAGCGTGTAAACTTACAATTTCTTTAATGAATAGTGCCGCTACGTCCTTGGCCATATAAGGGTGTTTCAATGTGAGGAAGTGGTTGTACTTAGCCAACCGATCATTGTGTTAACACTATTGGCTTTAGGAAGTCCCGTTATGAAGTCAATAGAAATATCGTCCAAAACCTGAGTTGGAACTGGGAGAGGTTACAATAAACTGGCGGGACTCAAGACCTAATACTTATTTTGCTGGCAAACGGAGCAAGACTCAACATAGGTTTTGATATCGTTCTTCATTACCTCACAATACTCCACAATGTTGAGTCTTTTATACGTTTTGAAAAATCCTGAGTGACCCCCAATTGATGATGAATGAAACTCGTGTAAGAGTTTCTGTATATGCGACCCTTTGCTCGGCAAACCTAGGCGATCGTGAGACATAAGTGTTAGATTACATGATTTTTAGGGGTAAGATGATGGAAAAATGGTGTAGACATGAATTAAGGTTTGCATGGCATGTATTTAAAACAAAAGTGGTGTAAATGAGTTACCTTTAGGGATAGACATGAGGCGAGTGCGGGTGTGGGTGTGGGTGTGGGTGCAGTGAAGTGCAGTGCAGGTGCATGGTCCCCCGCACCCGTACGAGCCCCCTACACCCATTCTTGTACTCGACCAGCATCCGGAGGCGGGTTTGACAAAGAAGCCCTGCACCCTCCCCGTGGGGGAGGGGAGACCCACAACCCCGCCTCGCTCAATGGGGTTTTTATCGGGAAAAATCCCTCGCGGGTTCTTTATTCTTTTTTATTTTGTATACAATAAAAATATTATTATGATGGTCGTATCATTGATGATAATGTTATTGAAATAATCTTATATCAACATTTGAGAAAATTCATTTTACCATGTTCAATAAATAAATGTGTATTAAAACATAATCTTCATGAAACAAACACATATGCATTCAATAAATCATAATCATCAAGCTTGTGTAATTATGGTAAGCATCAAATGTTTGATCAAAATATTGGAGAAAAAAAAAATGAAAAGAAAACACATTTCCTCTTACTCTCTTCTTATTAATTATATGAATGAATTATTATTGTGTTAGTTAGGTTTATTTCATTTTATTAATTTAAATCGTCAATTTCATTCATTTTATTTGTTTTCTTACTCATACGAATTAATGAGAGCAAAGAAAATGAATGATATTAATAATTTAATGTGACAATAACGTTAACGTATGTATTGATTTTTGTTAAATTCTTTATGTGTTATTATCAAAAGAACTAACAATGATCACAATCGCAACTAAAGTCACATAATGTACTGATTTAGTGATTAATAATGACTAATGGAGGATGCTTATATCTCATAGTATTAGATTTATCACATTAAGGCAAAAACTCACATATGTTATTAATACCTCATATACTAAACCAGTATATGATACAATAATGTTTAATAAAATATCATCTGATAAATTAATATAAAATTAATGTAATAACAAATGCATTATAATTCCATATTTAATCAGACATGTTTACTCAAATCAAATATGGATTAGGTTGGGACGACATCTTTTCATTTATTCACATTTTTCTATAAGGTAAACAATTTGACCAGTGTAATAATTACAAAAATATGAATTAATTTTATCATAGGATTAGAATTCTATGAAAATTTTCAAACAAAAAACTTTTACATTGAAAAACTTGATTAGAACTACAATATTATTAGTTTATTACACTATGTTTTTTTAGAATTGGGGACGGGGCGGGACATGTAGTAGGCCAATACTATCCCCACAACCGCCCCGCATCCGGGGACGAGTTTAGTTTTTAGACTCGCAACCGCACCCACACTCGATTCTTACGAGGAAACCCTTAGGGGCAGGTCCAATGCCCATCCCATGTTACCTTTGAAGCCTTCAACACTTGAAGCTTGGATTGGAGATGCCAGATCTTCAAAAACTTGAAGAATCCTCAAAGATTAGTCCACTACCAAGAGAGGAAGAGTTGGTCAAATTTGAGTGAGAGAGTTAGAAACTTTTTCAATCAAAATAGGGTCAAAATGAGTGAATATCATATATTTATATACAAGGACCATTTTTCAATTTTTGAATATTATATATATATATATCAACCTATTATTGAATCTAATTCAATGACTAAAGGACTATATTACCCTTGGTAAATGCTAGTTTTCCATGAGTAATCTTTTCTCACCAATACATTAATTCGGATGCACACATTTACATTCGAATATCGTTAACCTTTAACGATATGTATTACATTCTCTCCTCATACTTGGTTTTTATGGTGTGACCTCTTAGGTTCACTATGACATAGTAGTGGGCCCAATATCGTATTTCGATATGTTTCGTCATAACTCTTTATGATCGAAACTCCCACAGATCATGATAGACATCTAGCAATGCTTCATAAACCCTAAGCCATAATGAAGTTACACTCCAATGAACATATTTATGATCGTACGTCCAATGTATTAAAGTCCCTCCGTCGTCCAATCCTGATTAAGAATGGGTTCATGGTACGCCAAATCCCTAATAATCCTATATTTGTATTGTTTTGTGTTTAAGATTATTAGGATTTTCGAGTGCTTTCAACTTGATTTTGATCATGATTGCTACTAAATTGTGTTTATTTCATGTTTCAGGACAAAACATTTTTGAGAAGCAAAACATGGCAATTCTGAGCGTTTCGTGATGAAGTTCGACATCCAGAAGATTGGTGAAGTCTTGAGATGAATTGAAGAAGTGCTGGATGCCTCGGATCGAGTCGGTAGTTGAAGAAGAGAGAGGATTGAAGAAAAGAAGATCCAAGGGCAATTATGTAATTTGAAGCATGTCTTTGCCGCAGCGACAAACGTTTTGGAATGCGTGCATCATCGGGATTTTGTGTCTTTGCCGCGACGATGTCTGTAAAAATTAGAAACGCTGCGTTTTGCTTCAGTTTAATTATAGGGTTTTGGGGTTATTATAAAAAGGGAATGGTTCTCATTTTGTAAGGGGATTTCGATCCATTTGAGAGAGAAGAGAGCTTGGGAGCGTATTAGGAGAGAGATAAGTCATTTGAGAGAAAAGAGAGGGAGAACCCTCTCTCCCTCTCCTTGTTCTTCATTGTTATTCATGGTGTAAACTTTCTTTTGCTTTATGTGTTAGGAACTGATTTAAGAAAACGGAGCTGAAAGACATGGGAAACAAAATTAAAATCAATTCCATCCCAATGATCTGGATACAAAATTATATAGTTTACATGTTAACATTAATGTAAATAAAACCATACAAGGTTTTAGTTGTTCTTACCAACGTAGATGGCTCCTTCAAACTTTGTGTAATCTGAAAAATCGCAAGTCAATCCAAGAATATGATTGCACTTACACAGTCCACATAAGGGAAGGATCAAAACACCAAATGTTGATTTGCTAGATCAAGAGTTGGCTTCAAGAAATAAGAAAAAGAGTTGAGTTTTTCAAAGAAAAGACTCTCTGTGAACAGTAATGATAAGAGCTTGAAAATACTTAAATACCTAGTGTTTTATGAGAATATTTGTGGAAAGAATGAGTTATTAATTGT
>WYDK02045954.1:0-15075 GCA_009867345.2 Toxicodendron radicans | reverse complement strand
CGTATGCACTAATACAAATTAAACATTTAAGAAAGCAATTTAGACGGATAAATTCGTATAAGGCAGGGCGTATGCACTAATACTAATTACCAACCCACATATTAAACAACTCTTAAATTAACATTACAAATATTCACTCTCAATATTAATTAAAGCATTAATGTCAAAGATAATCAATTGAAAACGTTAACAAGAGTATTCTATAAAAACAGTAAACGAATCAAAAGTATAAACAAAATGGAATAATGAATAAACTTCAATTAAAACGTCAAGCCCTCGGATTAGGCTACATTAGATACTAAAGAATGGGTTTAGTTACCCATGAATATGAAAACAAACTTCAAATCAGAAGCCATTTCCATCAACGTCCGTAATAAAAAACTATGAACAAACACTACAAGAATTTTGGTCTTTCTTGACAGTTTATAACTGTCAAGAAGGGCATTTCTTTACAGTTTTAGAACTGTCAAGAAAGACCCTGTCAAAAAAGCTCTTGACAGTTTTAAAACTGTCAATAACCTCTTGACAGATTCTTGATAGTTTTAAACTGTCAAGAATTCTGCTTATATTTGTAAAATTCTTGACAGTTTTAGAACTGTTAAGAATTGAGAAGATGAAAAAGAAAATTATTTATAATAATCATTTTGGATATTGATAATAATAATAATAATAAAATTGATAAAATTTTGTATCTTCTTTTATTTCTTGTAATTTAATAGGCTGTGAAAACTAACAATATGGAATCCAAGTTTCCATACTTCTTCCCAGCATAAAGAAATTAAACCAAATTTAAACATATTATAAAGTTAAGAAGATAGTAAGAACCTACATATAATACTACACTATGAACCTTTTCTTTCTATTTGATATTACAAAATGAGAGGCTTCTCTGATTTCTCAGCTTGTTTTGCAGTTTCATGGAAAAGAGTGAACTTTACAACACTGCTTGAACCATCAGATTCTATTCCCATTGAAAGGCCACCATCAGAAATGTCACTTAATCTTTCCTCAGAATCTGCCTCCCCAAAGCCCAAGAGCTCAAAGTCTTCAGTTACATTCTGACTTGAGTCCCCAACATCAAGCTTTGATTGTGAGGAAGATATCTTCTGGTTTTTAAAGTCCTCCACTAAATGATGAGAATCAGCATCAGAATGCTTATCACCGAACTCTGAGCAATTTTATGGCCCATCCTGGCAAACATATCAATGACAATTAAGAATCAAGCAACAGAACATTTAAAGTCCAAAAAAAATAAAGTAAACCACAAATCATAAATGTATGGATTCTCATTTGGCTTTTTAAATTCATAATTTCATAATTGTATAAGTACAAAAATGCTTTTTAAATTGTGAACTTGTGAGTTTGTTTGTGAATGGATTGTTGTTTACTGGTCCTGGGATTTCATACTGACATAAGTACTTCACAATATATATAAAGCTGAATGAATTTGATAAAATGAAAAGGATGATGAATTCATGATGATGGTCATGTTATATGTATCAGGTTTTCAAAGTTGCTTCAGCATTCAATCTGGGATTTTGGTTGGTCGGATGGATTTGTATTCTTTTGACTGCTTGCAATCTGACAAATTTGTAGCATATGGCTTTTAGCTTAAAATAACAAAAAACAAAGATAAAGCAACTTGGTCGGCGCCTACTAGCAACAACTTTTATTTATTGATAATTTCATAATCAACAGACATTTTTGCATAAGTACAAAAATGCTTTTTAAATTCTCAACTAGCTTAAACCCACATAAGAAAAGAACAAGCAAAAACCACATTTTATCATATTTTCTTAACTATACAGTAATGAATGAGAAGCATACTCTCCATGGTACCAAAACCAAAACCGATTAACAACTATATTCATCACTCAAATTTGCTCATTAAAAAAATTCTAGACAAGGAAAGAGTAGTAACCAAGATTTAAGACCTCTCTTCTAGACAAGGAAGAATCCGATATATCAATCAGGTTAATGAAAAGAAAATGCTAAAGAATAAAGAATTAATAAGAATAAGATATACATAAATGAAGACATCACACTACAACAAGTAGAAAACAATGCAACTATCCAAAATAGAATGATCTCATATAACCATTTCAAATAATCAGCTATTGCATAGTTGTCTTAAGTATAAAAAAGAATCTAAGCAAGCACTGGAAACAAAGATGTATGATTTCTACAATAATAAGGCTATATTTTAAAAATTCTTGATTTCGTTATACTTCCTCCTAATTGTACCTATATTCAATTTCCTCTAGATTAAAATTGGTTTTCTTATCCTTTCAACTTGAATTTCTATATAATCCTAATAAAGATGTACATGCAGAAACAGTCTTCCATTAAAAAATGACAAACAAGAAATCATTTAATTAAAAAGTTACAATTCATCTACTTATACAAGTAGCATACTTAAAATCCATATTATGTTCTGTTTCTCCTATTATTTAGAGTAAGAATTCAGTAAGTTACTTGTCTCAAACTCCAGAGCTACAAGATCTTCCTTGTCTTCGGTTGCATGGCATTGATACTGGATGTTCCAAAAGCATACATATTAGACATTAGAAGCAACACATAGAATTTCAAAATCGAAATATTAGACATTAGAGGCGACATAAAACAATCCAAAAAAAATAAATAATATAATTAATAAAATGTACGCAAGAATGCGAACGATAAACAAAAGCTTAGCTTCAGGGTCAACATAGAAGCCTCCCTTCAACTTAGCTTCAAGCTTCAATTGAATTAGCTCCTTTCCCTATATAATACAAAACAGAAAACCAAGGAACTTCTACAGCTCCAGCTCTAGCTGATGATGTGCTAGCACTAGCAGCAGGTCTTCTATGCATCCAACGAGCACCAGTGGCACGTACCACAGTTTCCCTTTGTGGAACCTATAAGCCATACCACACATTTAGAAACCTAGTCCATGCCCATTCAAAAACGTTCTAAGAGAAAAACTCTCACAACAGACCTCCTCTTGATAAAGGAAACAAGAATAGACTTGTAGTTTCAAGTGAAAAGCACACTCATAACACACACTTGGTATTGCTAACATAGGGTATGTTTACCAAATCCCAACCTTTCGTTCTAAAATCTGTCTGAAACACTTTGCCAAACATGATTCACATCAAAGACCAATCTCATCTTTGTGCTTCCAGAACAGTTTAAATCTTAAAAAGGTTAATCATTATCATCTTTTTTTTTAACTCAAGTTCAATTTGGGAAGCAGGAATCTAATAAACTTTGGCAAACACGTGTTCCCCAAAAATTCCAAAATCAAAACTTGTGACAAGAATCCACAGAGCTGACTACTTAACTAATTCTTACCATTAGTCAACATCTAAAATTGGCAAAAGAATGAAACAATTAAATCTTCCAATTCTAATTGGCTTTCAAATGATGAAAGTAAAAGAATCAACAGACCTCCTCTTGATGTTGCTCTTCTCGAGAAACTGAGCCACGTTTCCATAAAAACAAAGGAATTACAGCGAGAACAAGGTGCATAGAAATTATCGCAGCTAACATTTTGTCAATCGTTCAATCTCTTCAACAGCTACCACCAATCACATCACAGTAATTTTACAAAATCGAATCACACAATTTATTATTACCGGTATAGAACAATTTGATTAAGGAAATTTGTGTTCTTGAATTTTCTCGGGAAACAAACAGAGGAATTAGGGTTAGAGTTGATGAGAAAATAGGAACATACCTCGAGTTAAACGGTGACGTGTTGGTAAAGAACCAATTTTTTCATCATAATTTCCAAGATTAAGAGAGAAAAATGGAACAGAGAACTCTCGGATTTCTTCCTCGCCAACTTCTTAGCCACTCAAGCAGCTGACATCTGAATATCCATATCGTTAGAGGTGATCTCATTCGCTTACGTGAAATTCGCGATCTGGGTAGTTTGTGGAAGAAACAGGAGGGTTTGGGGACTATGGTGGCAGATAAACCAACCGCCATGGCTGGTTTATAACTGACTTGAAAGAAGATTAGTTTTGTGTTATAGAAGCACTCACTTGAGCAAGAGCGAGAAAGCGAGTGGCGTGGAGTATAGGTTTTTTTTTTTTTCTAAGTATGGAGGGAAAGAGGAAGAAAGGGTGAGAGGGAAAAAAAATTATTCTAAGTATGTTGGGAAACAGGTTTTAGTGAGATTGGGTTAAGTCTCTTTCATTTTTTTTTTCAACTAAATCCTTCACAGTTCTTAACTGTCAAGTATTCCAAATAACTGCCAAGAAATAAATTCATAAAATGAAAATTTTGAAACAATTCTTGACGGTTAATAACTGTCAAGAAAAATAAAAACTGTCAAGGATGTCAAATTTATTTTGGACAACATCCTTGATAGTTAATAACTGTCAAGGAAAAAAAACTGTCAAAGAACTTTCAAATTCTTGACAGTTCAAAAACTGTCAAGAATTTGAAAAAAATTGTCATCTGATTCTATCAAGAAAGACCATTTTTCTTGTAGTGAAACTAAAACTACCCTTGAACAAATGAAAAACCTTGTTTTCCCCCTCATTTTCCTAAAGTAGTGTGTATTTGTCTCTCTACAGCCCACTGTCACTGTGCAGAATGCCCATTTTTTTTATATACTTGCAATCGTCGCCGAGGCGACATGAAGAAACCCTAGCTTTGATGAGGCGATGATGGACTGTCGCTAAGGCAACATGAAGAACAATGAACTTTGCTGAGGCGAGATTAACCTGTTGCTGAGGCGAAGTTCAACTCACTCGAAAATGCTAGAAGGATTGTCGTTGAGGTGACATAAACTTGTCACTGAGGCAACAATGAACTGTCTTTGAAACCGAATTTACAAGTTTGCCCTTCTTCTTGAATCTTCAATCTTCTTGGCTCGGATTGATCCCGATGCATCCAGAACTTTTTCAAGCTGCTTCTCATCATCACCATCTTCAAAATATTGCTTTTCATCATCCAAAACGCTCCAAAAAGCCGTGTTTGCTTCCCAGAACCGGTTTTTGTAATGAAATTGAAAATAATCACAATTAAGCAGTATCCAGGATCAAACCTATGCACAAAGCATCTGATAATCCTAGTAAATTTAGGTATAATTCATGACAACTCTAGGATTATCAAATACCCCCAAACTAAAGGTTTGCTCGTCCTTGAACAAAGACAATAAAACCAACAAAGGCAAAGAAAACAAGAACACTCAAAATAAAAGAAAATTAAAATAAAGGAAACTAAAATACGTAAACTCAAATTAAAATGACAAAAGCAAAAACAAAAAAAAATGATTCAACATTCATGCCCAATTTGCATTGTAATACAAATCTCAAAGTTTGTTACAGATTTATCTTAGGAAAGTGCTTAACACTCCAAACAATCGGCTTGTTAATCGACTAAATCTTGCTATCCATTCCCTAAGTAGGTGATCCCCATTGCAATCCACCATTTGACTTCTCGGATTACTTTATGCTAGAAGGTGAAGTTTATCAAATGGTAATAGACTTCATAAGCCTAGTTTTCGAACTACTCTTCACTAATGAGGGTTTCAACGTTGTTAGGATCAGAAGGTCTTAATAAGCTTATAACATAAGGCTCAGGTGATGGCTCCAAAGAAGGAATAAGATAACTAATGAGAACTCAATTTCCTTATGCCACACAAAAAGCTATACCTCTCCAAACGACTTCTTTTAATTTCTCACATTTCGTTCAAGGCATCTTTTTACAACCCCCAAACTATTGCTTGCTTATTTATTTACACCATTTTTTTTATTGAATGTGTTTATTTGTCACAAGCTAAGCATTTTACAATGAATTTTGGGTTGTTTCCTTTTGATGCCTTGTCACGACCCCCAAACAAATTATTACCCTCATCCATAATTTATTAACACCTCCATCACTTTTCATCAACACAATTCAATAAAGTTCTCAAGAAGGTGTGATCAAAATTTTCTGCCTCACAGGGATTGGGTCATTTGTTGTTTATTAAGAATTCAAGGCTATTACATTTTAACGGCACAAAATTGGTGACTAAGGATGATTTCAAAAAGGTCGGCTAGAAAGGCTCAAACGTTCCAAAGAAATGCCTTAATCACTTCCCAACAATGTTTAGTCCTAAAAAGTTCGCCTCAAGCACTTCTCAACTAGGTTCTAAAGTCTATCAACATTATGAACACTTCATATGCCAACATAAAATGTTTCTAAGCATGTCTATTAAGTGAACGTCATTGTTGAATCACTCAAAGAATTTCTAGTTAAACCTAGTCAACTTAACCTAACTTAAAGCACTGTATCACATTTTCCAAGGATAAAAATTTAACAAACAGTTATCATCATTGACTATTTTTCATTTTTGGGCATAAATACGACACACAAACAAAAACACTAAAAACATAAACATAACTAAGTTCTAAAACATTAAAAAAATGCAGTTTTTCCCCACCTCCAAACTAAATATGCCATTGTCCCCAATGCCATGCAATAAAACAAAGCATAGAGAAAAACAAAGGTTTAAAGTACTCCTCTGATGTAATCGTGCCACGTGCTCTCTCAAAGTGCAATGCGGTTCCCATAGCTGTATTTCTCAATTCATCCTCACTACAAAACATAACAACTAAAGGAACTATATAAAGATTAGCGCATCTTACAAGTAAACCAGAGGTAAAAAAAAAAAAAAAAAAACTTATGACAAACTTAAACAAAAGATACACTAATAGAAATATTAAAGCTCAAAACACAATTAAAGAAAACTTAAAAACAAAAACCAAAAATAAAAAGGTGGTTCAGTCTTGGGTTCTGCCAAACTTGGGCCCAAACAGATCAGCGAAATCGTAACAGTCCGCAGTGTCTTGCCAATAGTAGTTATCCACCGGGATTCTAAGCTTCTCACACACTGCTCGGTTCATATCATAAATAGTCTGCTTGTTCTCACCGTACATTGGCCAATTCTCTTACTATATTACCTTGTTCCCAACGTACCTCGGCCACGTCTTTGACTAACAATTCCAATTGCTCTTTGGTGGTTAGGTTACCCCAGGATGAGGTCTCAGTTGATGGGGCAGATGGAACTTGAGGAGTTGAAGACGCTGAAGGTACTGAAGAAGAACTGGGGACATTGGCCTTGTTTTTCGTTAAGTATCTCTTAACATACTTATCTGTAAGCTTAGGTTCTACCCTTAATGTTTGCTCAGCTGGATCAACTGTAGCACCGACTAAGGTACACGTTTGGGAAAGGGTACTTGGAATGGACAGACTACTCCAAATGAGTCATGCTGGCCATGATAATCCAACCAACATTCATACTCATTCACTCCATGATGGCATAAATCAATACTGCTTGGTGCTGTTCAACTGTGATGTGATGTGTCGTAGGAATGAGTCAAGCACAGGAAAAATAGTGCCATACCCTGGCCTCCACTGTCAGCTGATTGCCAGGGAATGTCCTGGCTCCTTTAACTGAAAAAGACCACTCACTGCCAGGCTTGGCAATTCTTCTAAGCACAACATCATAATCAATATTGTGCAAGAACTCTTCATACTCCCCTTCTTGAACATGAGGCAAATGATAATGGGTATTGATTGACTCAACGTTCATTTGCACCTTATTATTTCTACAGAACATTGTCTCATCAGTGCTATCAATGACATTGATATAAAACTGAATCACCAAAAGGGTGACTGCTAAGGGCGGTGGCTCATGGACAAAGGTTTCCCACCCAAGTGTTGTTATGGTTTCCTAACAACCACTAAAGTCTAAGTCTCGCTCTTTTATGAAAATTTTCATTTTTCCCACATTTTCAAATCTCCTCCTAGCTTTCTCAGTCCCAAACTAAGAATCCTTGCATTTCTTCTTAGGCGGCATCTCCTCAAAATTTCACTATCCAATTTTCCAAAATTTCCACAACACACCCAACAATTAATCAACTCACCACAAACGCACTACTCCAACAAATCACACAATCTTCCACAATATCTCACAAATCAACACAACACTTCCAATTATAAATTCAATAAATTGCAATTACAATATCAATTACTCAGAATCAGTAAACAATTATCACAACAAGAAAAATTTGCTCACAATACTCCAAGCTTTTGATCGAAATCTCCGAAAATGCGAAGTGATGTCTGGATCTGAATCTAAACTTTTACCAGCCTCGTTGACGCAATGTTGTAGATCTGGGTGATGGAGAGTGTTTAGGAACATTTTTTAGAGTTTAGGGAGAGGTATTTAAGTGAAAAGAGGGTTGGTTATGTATCTGGATTCAAGAAAATCATAAATATTTGAGAATTTTCAAGGATGAATAGTGAAAAAGCTAGCGGCTTTTATAGAATTCCCGTTGTCGCCGAGGCAACAACGCATTAAATACGACTTCGCCGAGGCGATATTGCATTATCTCTGGCTATGCCGAGGCAAGATTGTCTTGTCGCCTAGGCGACGTTCTTGATTTTTTTGAATTTTCAGGCGCCAGAGATCTTCGTTGAGGCGATGATTCTTTGTTGTCGTGGCGATGTTCATTGATCGTTCAACTTCTCCAGGTTGTTTCCAAGGCAACAACGCATTAAATCGGTCATCGCCGAGGCGATGAACAGTGGTTGCCGAGACGACAATGTGAAAAACTGCATTCCTTTTTGCTTGACTGAACCAACCTGAAAATCACACCAAAACAAAATGAAATTAGAAATCTAACAACACTAAACTTAAAAATAATAACACAAAACAAACAAAAATCAAATGCTTGGGTTGCCTCCCAAGAAGAGCCTGTTTTACATCCAGTTGGACGGAATGCTTGGCATTCACTTTTTCAATTCCAGCTGGTCCACTAGGTGACTAATGGGAACACCCTCCAAGTACATCTTCAATCGATGACCATTCACTTTGAACCGGTGTCCAGTCTTCATATATTCAATCTCTACCGCTCCATGGGGAAACACCTCTTGCACTTAAAATGGTCTGATCCATCTCAATTTTAACTTTCCGGGAAAAAGTCTCAATCTAGAATCGTACAACAACACTTTCATTCCCGGATGGAACTCTTTCTGAAGGATCTTCTTATTGTGATAGAGATTGGTCTTCTCTTTGTAAATTTTTGCGTTTTCATACGCCTCAAACCTTAGCTCGTCCAGTTCATTCAGTTGAAGCTTCCTTGCCTCTCCAGCCTTGTCCAAATTAAAATTCAGTTTCTTGATTGCCCAGTATGCCCGGTGCTCCAACTCCATTGGTAAATAACAAGCTTTTCCGAAGACCAACTTGTACGGAGTCATTCCGATCGGCGTCTTAAACGCAGTCCTATAAGCCCACAACACATCATTCAACTTCACTGCCCAATCTTTCTGGGATGTATTTACAGTTCTTTCCAGGATGGCATTGATTTGTCGGTTGCTTATTTCCACTTGTCCGGACGTTTGCGGATGGTATGGGGTTGCCACTTTGTGTTTGATGTTGTACTTTTTCAACTGCCCTGTAAAAGACTTGTTACAAAAATGACTACCCCTGTCACTAATAATAGCTAGAAGGGTGCCATATCTTGTGAAAATTAAATCCCTGACAAAATTATGCACAATGTTAGCATCGTTAGTCTTGGTGGCAGTTGCCTCCACCCATTTTGAAATATAATCAACGACAACAAGAATGTAAATATAACCAAAAGAAGCAGGGAATGAACCCATAAAGTCGATTCCCCACACAACATATAACTCAACCCGCATGAATGTGGTGAGCGGCATCTCATTCGTTTGTCAATGTTCCTTGTCCTCTGGCATCGATCGCAACTAGCAAAAAAGGAAAAAACATCTTTAAATAAAGTCGGCCAATAAAATCCAGCTTGTAATACCTTAAATGTCGTCTTCCTTCAGCCAAAGTGTCCTCTATACGAAAGCTCATGGCTATGTTGCTCATACTTGGGGACACATCTCCTTATTATCTAATCCGGACATATTTTGAACAGATAAGGTTCATCCCAGAAGTAATGCTTTGCTATTGATAAGAATCTTTTTCGTTCCTGAAATGTCAAATCAGGGTTAATAATACTGCAAGCAAGATAGTTAACTATATGAGCATACCAAGGAACTACTCTGTCAATGGAAAATAGTTGTTCGTCTGGGAATGACTCAATGAGGGGATACTTCACGTCCTAGTTATGTTCTTCATGGCTCAATGGTTCCACTAGCCTAGACAAATGGTTAGCCATTACATTTTCACTCTCTTTCTTATCCTTGATCGTTAAATCAAACTCTTGCAAGAGCAAAATCCACCTAATCAATCTCGACTTAGCATCTTTCTTGCTCAGTAAATACCTCAAGGCGGCATAATCAGAAAACACTATCACCTTAGACCGAATCAAATATGAATGAAATTTCTCTAAGGCAAACACAATGGTGAGGAATTCGTTCTTAGTGGTGGGATAATTGACTTGTGCATCATTCAAAGTTCGACTCGCATAGTGAATCACATGATCCATCTTTCCTACTCTTTGTCCTAGAACTGCCCCTAATGCATAATTAGACACATCACACATCAACTCAAATGGTAGGGACCAGTCAGGCTATATCAGTATGGGTACAACTATAAGTTTGGCTTTCAGGATATTAAAGGCTTCTAGACATTCATCATTAAAATCAAAAGATGCTTCTTTAGCCAAACGATTACACAAATGCCTACTTATCTTAGAAAAATCTTTGATAAAGCGCCTAAAGAATCCAGCATGACCAAGAAAGCTCCGCACACCCTTCACAGATGTAGGGGGCAACAATTTAGCAATTAAATCAACTTTTGCCTTATCTACCTCAATACCTCTACTAGACACAACATGTCCTAGAACTATTCTTTGTTTTACCATGAAATGACTTTTTTCCCAACTTAGAGTTAAGTTTGTTTCAACACATCTTTTCAAAACTAAGGTTAGTTTATCGAGACAATCATCAAACGATAAACCGAAGATAGAAAAGTCATCCATAAATACCTCAATAAACTTCTCAATCATATCAAAAAGATCGACATCATACACCTTTGAAATGTCGCAGGTGCATTGCACAACTCGAATGACATCCTTCTAAATGCGAATGTTCCAAAAGGACAAGTGAAGGTCCTCTTTTCTTGATCCTCCGGAGCTATCAAAATCTGGTTTTACCCTGAAAAACCATCCAAAAAACAATAGTGAGAATATCCAGCTAATCGTTCGAGCATCTGATCAATAAAAGGAAGAGGGAAATGGTCTTTTTTAGTCGCAACATTCAACTTCCTATAATCGATACAAACTTTCCACCCTGTGGTCATCCTAGTCGGCACTAACTCATGATCAAAATTTTTCGCTACTGTAATGTCTGACTTCTTTGGTACGACATGGAGTGGACTGGCCCATTTACTATCGGAGATGGGGTATATGATACCCACATCAAACAATTTCAACACTTCAACTCTCACTACCTCTTTCAAGTAAGGATCCAACCTCCTTTGAGCCTCTAGAGTTGGTTTAGCATCATCCTCCAACAATATTTTGTGCATGCACATAGTAGGGGTAATCCCTTAATGTCTGCGATTGTCCAACCTATGGCTACTCTATGGTAGCTCAAAACTTTAAGCAATTCTCTTTCTCTTCTAAGGTAAGGTCTGATGCTATAATTACAGGAAGTGTTTCATCTCGTCCTAGGTACGCATACTTAAGAGTAGAGCGAAGTGGTTTTAAATCTAGTTTAGGTGGAGACTGCAACTAGGAAACTAATTTCACATCTACGTGTTCAAGTGCTAAAGTCAACTCCTTATCAGTCATATCCCTAATCTCACTATCTAATTCTCCCACATACTCTTGTGCCTCAACATCGCTCAACTCCTCATCGCAAGAAATCAAGGCCAACTCAAGTTTATTCGCAGTCTCATCCTGCAGAAAACTAGACAACACAATAGGATCAAGCATATCAACAGCAAAACATTCATTAGGTTCTGAAGGTAGAGATAAAGATTTGAATGCTGAGAATTCCACGGTTTGATCAAGAACCGTCATTCTCAGTTGACCATTTTGAACATCAATGATGGTCTTCATGGTGGCCATGAAATGTCGTCCGAGTAGGATAGACAATTTGTTGCTTTGGATAGCGGATTGTTCCATGTCGAACACTACAAAATCAATAGGCACAATCAGTCTATCAACTTGAACTAAAATGTCTTCAACAATACCTCTTGGATATTTCACCGAACGACCAGCCAATTGTAAGGTCATTGTTGTCGATTTTAGTTCTCCCAATCCCAACTGCTAGTAGATGGAGAATGGCATAAGGTTAATACTGGTGCCTAAATCCAACATCTATCTTTCTTTTTTCTTGTTACCAACTGTGATGTTGATAACAAAGCTACTCAGATCTTTCAGTGGTAGATTGCACTGCAACACTGCACTCACGGTCTTTGATACCATCACCTTCTCATGCGGCTCATACTTGCATTTTCTGGTGTTCAATTCCTTGAAGAACTTTGCATACGCCGACATGTTCCTGATCATGTCAAGCAAAGGCAAGTTAACATTCACTTTAGACAATATATCATAAATATCATAGAATGACTTATCCCATTTGCTTTTAGTCAAACGACTCGGAAAAAGGAACAGATGGAACATAAGGTTTGAGTATAGCAACAGTTGGGCTAACGTCTTCGTTCTGAACTAGATCATCAATTTGCTTCTCCTTTCCTTTATCGTTACCTACACAATCAAGTAAAGGGTTAGAAAGTTCAGAAACAAAAGATTTGTCTATTACCTTACCGCTCTTCAATATGGTGATTGATTTAGCTTGCTCAGGTTGACTTGGTAGCTTTCCCGGTGTGTGGCCTTGCAATATTTCTACAATCTGTCCGATTTGTACCTCCATTTTCCTCAAGGAGGCGTCTTATTGCTGAAATCGCTGCTCATAACTCTCGTGATTCTTCTAAGATATTTGAATGAAATTATTCAAAAAGTCTTCCAGAGTGGTCTTCACGGCTAGAAATTCTGGATGGGCCGCAGCTGCACATTTTGATTCGGTGGTGAAAGTTGATTGTTGTTGTTGTTCTAGGAGAAGTTCGGGTGGTTCCTCCAACCAGGATTATATGTGTTCGAATAAGGGTTGTTCAACCTTGGATTGAAAGAATTCATGGAGTTGGCTTGCTCCATATATTCAGGACAACTCTCACTGGATGGGCAACTCATTGTGGCATGGCTATGGTTCGCGCATATTGCACACACTTCATTGGAAGTACTGATACTTCCTTGCCTCATCATCATTATGCACATCGTCTTTACTTGCTTGGCTAACTCTGAAACCTACATAGTAAGCTCATCGTTAGTATTCAATTCATAAACTCCTCTTGTCTTACCCTTAACACTTTTCTGTTGCGAGTTTGTGCCAAGCATTTCATACAGCTCATATGTTTCTTGTGATGTCTTTCCTCCCATGGCACCTCCTGTAGCATTGTCAACAACGGCTTGACAAGCCCGTGTCAGTCCATCATAGAAAAATTAATTCAAGAGTTCTAATGGATATCTATGATGTGGACATTGAACTAAAATCATTTTAAATCGCTCCCAAGCCTCATGAAAGAGTTCACCATCTGATTGAACAAAGGTAGCAATTTTACCTCGCAATTCTATCATCTTGGCATGACAGTAAAATTTACCTATAAACTTGTTATAAACTGCATCCCATGTGGTGAGTGATAATGGCGACAAAGACATAAACCATGCCTTAGATGTGTCCTTTAACGTGTACTAAAGAACACCTCATGCACAATTGATCTTTAGTCAACCACTACAAAGGAAAAGTTTGCACAAGTGAGTAAAAATCTCTAATGAAGGTTAACGGGTCTTCCGTAGCCATTTTGTGAAACAATGGAACATCTGAAAGTGAATATGCTTCAGCTCATAGTTTCGAGAGACGTTACTCAGCACGATGCAAGAAAGAGACGTTCCAATGGTGGGACGTGCATATTCCTTCATTGCTAACGGTTGGTCTTCCATGATTTCCAGATCAGGATCAGATTCTAACTCTGATAAGTGCTGTTATGGTTCAGGTACTCTTCTTTTCCTCCTAATCTGGTCGACTTTATTGACGTAGGTGAATAACTCTTCGTCCAGAGAATGTCAACCTTGCATTCACAAACTTAGAAGAACACCACAAAGATAAAAAAATATAAATGTAATATATACGAAATTAAAAAGAATGAATGAAATATTATTAACAAAAACTAAGGTACTCGTTATAAGAAAAATCTAACAAATTAAAACAAATCCCCGACAACGGTGCCAAAAATATAAATGTAATCTATACGAAATTAAAAGAATGAATGAAATATTATTAACAAAAACTAAGGTACTTGTTACAAGAGAAATCTAACAACTTAAAACAAATCCCCGGCAACAGCGCCAAAAACTTGATGTGTCAAATTAAAACCTCGCAAGTGCACGATGGTTGTCGTAGTTTGGTGTGCAAGGTGCAAGGGTCGATTTCCATAGAGATTTGTAAGTGGTATCCTAATCTTAAACTAAACCTTAACTTCAAAAGCGTAAATGTAAGCAACTTGGTATGAAGTCAATGATAAGTACTAATTAAACGTAAATGTAAATGAACATGTAAAATGAGAACAATTAACAAAAAAAAAACAATTAAACTAATAGAGTAAAGGATAATAAATTGATTAAAGGGCTTTGGCATCCAACTTCACTGTAATCTTCCGACTTCACGAAATTAATTAAAAGAAACAATTATCTCACTTCTCACTCAAGGGTTGTGCTCACAACACTGAAACTAAGACATTACCGTAAGGCGTTCGAGATTAATTTAGTGTTTTTGTTACCAACCTAGCTAGGGCGTATAGTCTAACTTGGTAAGCAAAAACCCATTAAGCACACGAGCATGAATTGAAAGAAACCATTTTATAACAGGCAGGGCGTATGCACTAATACAGAAGAGTTTGATTCAAAGAAACCAATTTATAAAAGGCAGGGCGTATGCACCAATACAAATTAAACATTTAAGAAATCAATTTAGACGGATAAATTCATATAAGGCAGGGCGTATGCACTAACACTAATTACCAACCCAAATATTAAACAACTCTTAAATTAACGTTACAAATAT
>WYDK02045925.1:0-15088 GCA_009867345.2 Toxicodendron radicans | reverse complement strand
AGCTTTTATTTGAATCCCCACTTTTTCTTCTAATTCCTTGTGAAAATACCATTTTACCCTTGTTGAAGTTTTAGTCTTTTTTCAAGCAATCATTTTAAGGAAATTTCAAGGGAATTATTCTAAGTGTATATGCATAGAAAATACAAGATTAGACGTACCTTGGCTCGGGTATTACAACTCCCTCATTAAGTAAACAACTTCAGCATTGTTAGATATTGGACACCTCTGACAAACAACAATGAGAAACTCCTTAGCATTAGTGGTTTTAGGTAAACCACTCATAAGATAGTCATCAATGGTTCTCTTCATCGCAATCAAACTCATCTTGTTTGACTTTTCCCACTTGGCATAAAAATCATTTTGTGCAACATTACTCTCCTTAGTGGGCTTAGGTGGTTCATTTACTCACAGAGCCATATCAATGTCTGCAATCCCAAATGCAAACTCGATGTCATGCTTCCATCTCTTTTGATTACTACCAATCAGGACCTCAATTGTGGCATTATTATTGTTCACTGTAATGGAGATTGTTTGAAACGAAACAATGTAACATATCAGTATGACAACAATAAATAATTAAAATAGCTTTAAACCTCGTAAGCTATTTCATATAGGGACACTAGGTGCATCATCATTAACTCTATTTTTTGTAAAGAAAATGACATGTTCTCAGGATCTCAACCACAAAGTTATAGGCAATAAATAATCAAAGCAACTTTAAAACTTGATAAGCTACATCTTATAGGGATTCCTGGTGCATCATCATTAACTCCACTTTGGCAGAGAAAATGACATGCTATTAGGGCCCTACCCATAAGGTTATAAAAATAACTAATGAGAACATATGACATTCAAAAGACTATCCCCATTAGGCAGATAAGGTTTTTAGGCCATTGTTCATCCTCTACATAATAGGAAAATAAATGTCAACTGAAAAATCAACCACTTTTAAATGTATTGAATTTTTCAAGACTAGTGTATTTCCAAAAATTAACCTCATGCTTCCATCAATTTTAACACAGGTAATAAACACCTTTAGGCAATAATTATATGCATTAAAACTGAAGAATGTACATTTACCAAATGAATAATCTTGAAAGTTTCAAAGAATGCACCGCTTTGGCGAGAGAATATTCTGACAACTCAAAAAATTATTCTCATGATACTGATTAGTATTGCCATAAACTAAAAAAAATGTATCATTTGCCAAATGAAAATTTTTGCAAGCTTCAATGAATGCACCACTTTGGCGATTAAATATTATGACAACTTACAAAATTTTCTAATGATACCAAACAATATTGCCTAAATTAAGATTTCATGAGATACAAAACCTTATTATCTCTGACAATCTTAAATTGATAATTGTTGCAGCCTAGTGAACAATCATTCTCCCTATAATTTATTCTCCATCTACGTGCATGTATCACCAAGATTGACTAGATCCAGAGTGTAAAACTTGATTCTTATATAGGGAAACGGGTTTAAAAGGTAATTACAACTTCTATAGGACCAGAAAAGGTTCACGCACCACCACAAGCCAAAATTGTGCTCATGCTCCAGAAAATGCTCCCACGCTCCCCTATGTTCCGGAAACCACCCTAACGCGCCCTTACGCGCCATGAACTACCTTCATGTGCCAAAAACTGTCGCCACAAGCCGAGAAACACCCTAACGCTCCGAAAAACAATGTCATGCACCCACACTCACCGCTTACACACATTCAACCGCAGATACTCTTCCCCACGTGTAGTCAATGGGTCAGTTTGACCCACATTGATCGAGTCGAGTTGACCGAGTTTGACTTCGGTTGACCAGGTCAAGGTTTGACCCGATTTGATGTGTTGGCTGGTTTGAACCGGGATGGGACTAACAGTGAAAAAGTTTACACCCAAGGTTTGAAAAACCACACTTACACCCCTATGATCTGGAAATTCCAAATCACAATTTTACGACTCCAGTAGCCAAAATATAGCCTTTCCACTCCAATGGCTGGAAAAAGTCTCTCTAATGGCTAGAAAAGCTAAATATGGGTTCAATTTTGAAAAGCCCCAAAAATGGGTTCCTAATTTATACATAAACCCTAATTTCGAACATGAACCCTAATTGATAATTTAATCACACAAAATCAGATCTTATAGACTAATATGTTTGCTCTGATACCACATTTAAGATATATTGCATGAATATATAAACAAAAATCCATGTCGTACAACATCAATCATTGAATCACAAAAACAATATATATATTTTATTCAATGATAACCCAAGATACACATATTAGTTTATAAAATATTGAATAAATAAATTATGGATATGACAAACCTGATTGTGCCATTATTTGATGCCAAAGACCTTTTCTAAAATCTGGAATCTATTGATAGTCAATCGTAGGACTATTCTTCTTTTCCAATAAGGTACTATATGACGATATTTTGGAATGAGGTTTTAATATTTCGTACGTTTGGAAAGGAGACCTAGCCTTTTAATAATAATTTATTAGGCCCTCCCATTACGGGTTCAAAAAATTATGTAGCCCACACTTATATCTTCATGACCCAAATTAATTAAATATGAAGTGTATAAGGCTTTCCAAAAGAATGATCACAAAGCCTATTAAGACCAGGTAATACGCTTATATCGTCATGACCCAGATTAATTAAATATGAAGTGTATAAGGCTTTTCAAAAGAATGATCACAAAGCCTATTAGAATATCTCATTGGACTAGATATATTTACCTGGTTTTATTACAGTTAAAACCTAATTAATGTTAGTTCACATAATGAAAATTTCCAACACAATAAGCCAAAACTAACTTTACGATTTTCATCTAGGTTTTCAAGAACCTTTTTCTTACCCTTGTATACTGTATATTTATTCACCTTAAAGGAAGTGCTAGTTATTGGTGGGATATGCCGATTAGAGTGCAAAATGTCAATGAAAATGGGATTACTTGAGCACAATTTAATGCATTCTTTAATGATTACTATTTCCCTTAATCTTTAAGAGATGACGAAGATGTTGAATTTATTCAACTGAATCAAGGTTCTATGTCTTTGGTAGAATATGCAATAAAATTTAAGACCTTATTGAGGTTTGCCCCACATCTAGTGATATTGAAGAATAAACCTAGGTGATTTGAGGAAGGTCTTAAACTATTAAGATTATTGTATATTTAGTTTCCATTCTTTGTATATTATGTATTTATTTGTTTCCATTTCAGTTTAGGGAATATTTCTTTGATATAGGAAGATGACAAATTAGGCATATAATTATCATAGTATTTACTCATTCATCTTGTATACGTATATCAGTTTTTCATTGAATGAATAGAACAAATCATTCAAAAAAAAAATCTTCTTTTTCTCTTTTACTTTTCTCTTAAAATTTGATATGGTATCAGAGGAAGGTGATTAATCTCCAACAACATCTCTAGCAACAACTTCTCGAACATCTCCAACAACAACAAAATCCCAACTTTCCTCTTAATCTCTTTCTAAACATCCTAGCACTAACAGAAACGATTCAAGTATGGATTCTTCAAATCCGTATTTTGTTCATCATTCAAATCATCCTGAACACCTGCTTGTTCCAACAAAATTGAATGGAGTAAACTACGATTCGTGGAGCAAATGCATGATTCCCACCCTCACAACCAAGAACCAAATTGGCTTCATCAATGGGGCCATCAAACCTCCTTAAGAAATAGAGCAGCCCACTGAATTTTCCCAGTGGAATCAATGTAATAGTATGATTTTGTCATGGTTGACTCATTCAGTGGAACTCGAACTAGCTAAAGGGGTTGTCTATGCCAAGACAACCTATCAAGTTTGGGAGGACTTCAAAGATCATTTTCTCATAAAAATGCGTAGACAATTTATCAAATTCAGAAATCCTTGGTATCTCTTTCGCAAGGCACCATGACTATCTCAGCCTATTATATGAAGCTCAAAGGCCTATGGGATGAGTTGGAAACCTATATAACCATTCCTATTTGTGACTAATTTAAGACCCACGTTCAATAGAGAGAAGAGGTTTGGATGATGCAATTTATTATGGGCCTTAATGATACTTTTGGCATTGTTCGTAGCAATATTCTCATGTTGTCACCGTTGCCCAACATTCGTCAAGCCTACTCTCTTTTTATTCAAGATGAAACACAAAGACAAATGAGCTATGAGGCCACTGAAAACTTCTCCATTGCAGCAACCTTTCAAAGCCATCAAAGTAACTACTCTAACAAGCTCGAAGACAAGCATTGCGAGCATTGGAATAGGAATGGACACAAATGATCCAGAATTATTGCACTTTGAAGTTTCATTGCAAACATTATGATAAAAGAGGACATGCCGAAGAAAGGTGCAAATTCATGAATGATACTTAGACTTTTAACAACTCAGGAGGACAAGGAAATCGAAGCAACAAACCACAACTGTAACAACATGGGTCTTGTGGGAATGGCTCCCACTCTTTTCCTTCAACCAATGCAACAGAGTTCGCACAAACCGCACATAGAGAAAACTCTTAAAGCAACAACTCTATCAACTCTTCTCATAGGCTCTCTACTGATCAACTCTAACAACATGCTCGTGCCTTATCCATGATGACGCCAAACAACACCAATAGTAATAGCAATGTTTTTGCAAATGTTGCAAGTTTATCTCTATTTTCTATTGTTTCAATTAATTTAGTTTTCACTAAGCCTTGGATTTTGGATAGCGGAGCAACATATCACATTACTTTAGATTCCACATTTTTTACCAAAATAAAGTCATCCTCCACTCCCATTGTTAATTTACTCATTGGTTCTTCAGCCTCTATTACTTCCACTGGCACCATTCCATTCAACTCTGACATCACTCTAGACAATGTTTTGTGTGTTCCTTATTTTCTCTTAAATTTGATGTCTGTCAGTAAATTTACCAATGCCCTAAATCCTTGTGCTACCCTTTTTCCTAACTTCTGTGTCTTGCAGGACTTGGCTTCGAAAAGGATGATTGGCTTAGGCAAACAATGAGGTGGTCTTTATTACATGTCTTCACTACAACAAACACCTACCTCTCACCCAGTCTCTCAACCCCAAACCTGTGGTGCATGCGCCTTGGTCATGCATCTCCATTTGACCTTAAATTAGATTCTTCTTTATTATTCATCCAATAAAATTTCTTTTGATAATAATTGCATTGTTTTTCCTATGGCCAAACAAACTCGATTGTCATTTCCTTCAAGCTTATAACAACTAAGCCTCTGTTTGAATTATTGCATTGTGATATTTAGGGTCCTCATAAGGTTCCAACTCATTTAGGGGCGCTTTTTGTTTTTTTACAATTGTTGCATTGTGATATTTAGGGTCCTTACCGTTGCTTGTGCTCTTCTTTTTCAATCCAATATTCGTCTTATTTTTTTTGGGTGAATGTGTTTTAACTGCAATTTATATTATTAACCGCCTTCCATCACCATTACTATCCAATAAATCTCCTTTTGAATTGCTCCATCATCGCTCTCCATCTCTTGATCACTTGAAAGTATTATGTTGGTTGTGTCATGCCACTATTGTTCATCTACTCATGAATTTGGCCCCTGTGCCAAGCAATGCATTTTTGTTGGATACCTAACTAGCCAGAAATGATACAAACTCTATGAACCGGAGACACACAAATTATTTGTAAGTCGAGATGTTAAATTTCGTGAAACTACCTTCCATTTCCCTTCGTATGCACCCACATATTCTCATAATTTCATATACCCACCTAACTCTCAAATTGTCCATTTGTCATCTTTCGGAAATCTCACCGAACAATCTTCAAACCCAACAAATTTGCTAGAAAAAATCACCCAAACCACCCAACCCACCGCGACAGGCAACACTCTCCATCGCGGTACCCCCGACAAAGTTTCTCCTGTCGCGGCGCCCAACTTGTCATCCCGTGGCACTACTTTAGAAAATTCACCAATTTTTTCACCAACAATTTTTCTTTCTAAGAACATTGACACAACATCCCTTAAGACTGACACTCTCCTCTCCAATTTCATTAACTCTATTGTGTTAGATCAGGTGCCTTAGAGCCAATCAATTATTTAATATTGATTATTTGTTAATCATGTTTATATCAATGAAAGGTTTTTTTCTTTATATCATGTAATTCATAATTGTATGTCTTGATATATGTCCTTAGGATGGTAGAACCGTGACAAGTTTCAAATCTCGATAGTGAGGACCCTATGATCACATATGGTGGTCATTCTAGAAACGTCTGTAGCCCCAATATTATTCTGACCAAAGGCACATATAATATGGTAAGACTATCATAGTGTTGAATGACTCTATCGAAAGACAATGATTGGTCTCACTTGTCAAGGTTGTTTGGTGACAACCTGGTGCAACACACGGGTGCTTGTTGTATGCAAGTTCACTAGACTGACCCACCAAAAAATTCCACATAGATGGTAACCCTAGTGTCTATGGAATAAATCCTCTAAGGAATGGTGGAACATTGATGGACAATTTTGTTTCATCTCAAATTAAAATTACTCGCAAGTGCACGAGTCGTTATTGTAATGCAGTGTGCAAATGCAAGGGTCGATCCCACAGGGACTGTAAGTGCTCTAGTAATCCGAATAACCATGCCTTGTGAAAATAATTAAAATAAAATTAACAAAACACATAAATAATAGTTAACAATTTTAAATCTAATTATCTACGAAAAAAAACCTAGGTCTCTAACGTCATCATAATTATCCAGCTACATGTTCATAATCAAACTATCGTTCTCTCCACTCTTTTCTAGGGTTCATACTCTTGCCTTTTCAGGGTATTATTGTATATCATTATGTTTTGGATAATACCGTATGGCGTTCGGAATTAATCCACTTTCTACACCCATTAAGATCTAGACCACTAAACATAGAACCAATTCGCATTCGATAGGGTGTCTGCACAAATACCAATCATCCATTCACAGAGCTAATCAAGATAGGCATGGCGTCTCTCGATTTTAAGGTATTACCATAGGGCGTTCGAGATTAACCTAGCATTTTTAACACTAAACTAGCTAGGGCGTATAGTCTAGCCTAAAGATTAAAAACCCATTAAGAACAAGCGATCTTAGAACTACAAACCAATTTGTATTTGGCAAGGCGTATGCTCAAACACAACTCAATCATTCCATACCCAATATTGTCTCATACAATCAATTAATTAACATCAAGGTTGATCAGACTCTAATACCAACTAAAGATTGAATTAAATGCATTGAATGAATCTAGAACATGATTGAATAGATCAAACAAATATAGTATATTAAAACCCAAGCGTTCAATTAGATTACATTAAATCCCTAGAAAAATAAGCTAACTACATAAAGGAAAAGAAAAGATTACACCTGGAATCCATGAAGAACAAATGAGAGGGAGAGAAGGAGAACCCCCTCTCTTCTTTCTACAACCCCCCAACTCTAAAGCATTTTCCAAGCTTTCTAAAGCCTAAGAAAAATAGTTTATTTATAGTGCTAAGGTTGATGGGGGTCTTTTGGAAGGAATTTCTAAATATTTTTTCACTTCGGCACGATTTGTGGGGGTCTTTTGGAAGGAATTTCTAAATATTTTTTCACTTCGGCACGATTTGTGCCGCGGTGTAGAATTTCTGCCCAATTGCACTTCTTATGCACTGACATAACTTTTGTATACCTTTTAACCATGTTCCAGGTTAAGATCATTTATCAAGTTAAAGAATCCTTTGTACATGTCAGTGATGCTTTCCCCGACTTTCATCTCAAATAACTCATAGTCTTTAAAGAGCATCTCTATCTTTGACTCTTTTAATTGACTCGTCCCTTCATGAGTTGTTTGAAGAATTTCCCACGTATCTTTGGCTGTTTCACATGCCAAAACTCTTCCAAACTCTATAGAATCAAGAGAACAAAACAAGATGTTAGGAGCTTTATCATTTTGGCTTAATTTCTTTTCATCATCAGTCGTATATTCATCTTCCGTTTTAGGATGATTCGTTGTGGTGTTCATGGGAATGAAATTCCCTTGCCTTATTATTTTCCATAATCCACGGTCTATAGATCTAATGTGGAGTCTCATTCTAATTATCCATTGTGTGTAGTTTGTATCACAAAAACAATGAAAGTCTAGTAGTGCAATGACCCTCACCAAACAACGGTGTAGATGAACTAGCCATATCTAGACCGATTAACTCTTGCAATCGTTAGGTTTTTTACATAAGAGTCCAAGCTCTGATACCAATTGTAAAACCCTATATGGTAAATGTTCCTAGAGGGGGTGAATAGGAATCAATAAAAATATTTATTGAATAAAAACTTTCTAACACTACCCAACCAATATGCAATAAATGAAAACAAGTGAGGGCAATGAATGTGCACAATAATGAACAACAAGAAAACACAAATGAGGATAATAAATATGATCAATGATAAACTATAAAGATGAGAGATAAAGTGATGCAAATGATAGATATTCAATAGCAATAAATTAAAGTTAAGTGAAGAGAGAATGCTAAGAGATTTATAGTGGTTCGAAGCTTTATCCACAAGCCTCCAACATCCACTTCTTCAAGGCAACCTCCTTGAAGTTTCACTAGAATCAGATTGCACCAAATACAATAGTTTTAACAAGGATTGGCCTTTAGATTCGGATTTCACCTTTTACAAAGATGTTTAAATGTTTGTGAATGATTGCCTATTTGATATAAGCTTATACAAACAATGTATGAACACAATGATCTCTCAAAAGATTTTCAGATAGGAGTACAAGATGAGATAAATGATTTGATTTTTTGTTATTAGGCTTCTCTGAGTTGTAAATAATTTGAATGTATTCTTTTCTCTATTTCATTTGCTATAAATCCTTAAATTTATTGTTATTCTTTTCCTTGAACCCAAAAGAGTCGTTAAAGCATTTAATGCTCATCAGAAAAGCTGCAGACCTAGTGGCATGGGCATGCCATCATCGTGAACGATCATGTTGAGTGCAACGGTCGCTTTTTCTTCAACTTTGAGTTACTGGAATGGTCGAGCCAACTTTGCGCACGGTCATTCCATCGTCACACATGGTCATTTCACCGCGTGGAACGGTCATGCCGATTGGCTCATCAAAATCCTTGAAAATTCTTATAAGTGCACGGCATCTGGAACATGGCGTTCTCTCAGGGAACGTCTTGGTTTGCGAACGATTAAATAATCTAGACAATAATATTTTTATCATTATTGAGATGACAATAGATATTTGTCATGTAAAAATATTTGTATCAAAATATTTTTGTCATGCTAATTTTTGACAAATAATATTGTCATTTCAACAAACATGTGACAAAATAAATGTTGTCACAATAAAGTCAATGACATAAATTTCTATCACTATTAAAATTATGAGCAAATAATTTAGTCACTATTCACAATTATGGCAAATTCAATTTTGTCATAATATATTATTTTCTCACCATAAAGCTTATTATTTGGTCTTTAAATGGAAATCAATTGTGACAAAATATTACTTATAGTAATAAAAATTGTCTTCCATTGTTACAAATAATTTATCACAATAAACTAGTATAAAATGACAAATTATTATTGTCACAATAAATAATTAGGCTATGGTGACCAAACGTTCTTTCGTCACCATACACTTAAGAGTACGAGCTTAATGTGACAAACATGGTGACCAATATAATTTCTCACATTACTAAAATTGTCACAATTTTGATATTTATAGTAACAAATTATTTTGTTATGAGAAGCCTAAATTCTTGTAGTTTGATGTGGTTTGACACTAGTCAAACGTAACTCTATTTAGGGTTATTAATAAGGTAGTCATTGGCCACATTAAGAAGCATGCTATGACTATGGTGGATAGACATAGGATTCGTCACTCTTGGGTACGGGAGTATTATCTCGGATAGATATTCGATGAATGATAACGACCCCAAATATGTGGCCACAGTTGAAATGAGTAGGTACTCAAATTTGATCTAAATTTGGTCGTTAATCTAATAATCGAATGTGAGCATTTCAAGGTAAAGTTGACACTATTTCTGTACTTCAAACCTTGATGAGATAAAGGATGACAAAATGATTGGATTGCATGGTAACCATACTATTGACAGGTTACAGTTTTGTTGAATCCAAATCAATCGGGTGGCCAAGATGTCTTGCTAGAGACCAATCTTGGTCTGCGTTCGGTTAGCCGATTAATTGAGTACTAATTGCAATATCGTACATTGTCGATATGATACGGAGCATACGGGTCACACCCATTGAAGAATAATAAAAAATCAAATAGAGAAAGAATATTTTCATCATTGTGATGAAAAAATGGTGTTTTGGTAATCTCACAGTGCAATTAAATTTGCTGGGGTTGTTGCCCGAATTTAGTATTAAATTAAGTTAGTGAGATTATGGAAATTTAAATATATTTGTTTGATATATTTAAATTATTATTAATGTTAATATAAATTATATTAATTGATTTAATAATAATGAATATTGAAATTTAAATAAAAGAAAAGTGTTTGGTTTGGGATATCATATTCCTATTTGGAATAGTCGGATATTCCCAATTGGATTAGGGTTAAATGTTGTACTATATAAAGCAACATATATTTTATTTTAAGTAAGAGTTTGATAATATTAAATATCAATTGAAAAACCCTAGCCACCTTCCACCCATTCTCTCTCTTACGCCACTGATTGCTTCTTTTTATAACATGAGATGCAATGTGTAGCAAGTACACTAGTCGCAACAAGTAATAAAATGATGAGTAGAGTATCGTTCCCACGAGGATTGTTTGTTAAGCATTGATTTAACTAATTGTTATCTAGTTGGAGAGATCGAAAGATGTTGAAATTGGCGAGAGCTATTTAAACGGAAATTAAAACAAAACTTACAACGTAAATTAAAATCTAGCTAAAAGAGCAATAACAATTCTAGAGAAATATCAATTAAGACAAAGCGGTTAGGGTTTTGACTTTACTAGGATACTCTAGATTAATCAACGATTTCTATCACTCTAAAGTTCACATGCAAGGATTATACAATGAAAAACCCAATTCTGTAGAATATACCTTCTCAGGCTATATTCTCCATTAACTTAAATGGAATTCTAAGATGATTTCATAGATCTCTAAACCTATTTCTAGCATTCATTAATCTATGATAATTTCTCAAAATATCAACACATGATTCACTTCTTAGTCTCATCATGCTCAACATTCAATTAAACAATAAATTCCACATCCAATTTCAAAGATACTAACACATGATTCACTTCTCAGTCTCATCATGCTCAACATTCAATTAAACAGCAAATTCCAAATCCAATTTCAATGATACTAACACATGATTAACTTTTCAGTCTCCTCATGCTTAGCATTCAATTAAACCAACAAATTCCACAATCAATTGCAAAGATACTAACACATGATTCACTTCTCAGTCTCATCATGCTTAGTAATCAAATAAATCAACAATTTCCACAATCAATTGCAGTAAGAACAAAGATAAAGACATAATCCAAGCAATAGACTTCAAATTAAAAAATGTTCATAGATTAACCCATTGTAATCCGAGTTACATCAAAACCCTAACCCCAAAAGTGAGTTAGTTCATACTGAAATTAAAGAAATACAAATTAAAAGCAAAGAACAAAGCATTCAACATGTTGAAATAAATAAGAGAGAGAACAAAATCTTTTCTAATTAATGAATACAAATAGTACAAACTCCATCTTCTCCTCTTTTCTCCCAAAGTGTCAAGCTTTCCAACCCCACCCCTACCCCCTCCCCCCCGAAAAAAAAAGGGGCTCTCTAAGTGTGTATATCTCTGAAATCGGCTAAGTTTCTCTTAAATAGTCGAACCCTAAAACCCCCAAAGTCTTGCTTTCATTAAAACGCACAGTTTTAATAAACTGTGAATTTCCAAGTTTCGCCGCGACAAATAAAAAGCTTTGTATCGGTGAAGTGTCAAAATCACGATTTTCCAATTCTGACCAAAGATTTCTTTGTCGCAGAGAAGAATTCTGAACTTTTCTAAAATTACGAAACTGCCATCACCTTGCTTCTTTGCTTCAATTCTTCACTCCAAGTGATTTCCAACAGGAACAAGCTTCATAGTGCTTCGAATACACATCAAAACTTTCCCGAATACTGAAATTTGCTTGATTCTGGGTCTAAAAATTCAATTTCGCTCAATGTTAGCACTAACTGCACGTTTTGGCCTGAAACATAAAATATGTGAAATTAAGTTGCAATCCAGGCACAAACTTAAGTAGAAGTGTCCAAAATCCTATCCAAAAAGTATAGAATAAACAGTATAATCCTAGGATTATCAAATACCCCCAAACTTAAGACATGCTCATCCTTAAGCATTAGGTACAAAATTCGACTAAAGAAAAACAACTGACAAACAGATAAAGACAACAAAATTAAAATTTAAATGAGAAAAATTAGAATAAAAATCAAACACAAAGAAATGCCTAAAATTGACACAAATCTCAAAAATTATTGAAATGTTATTACAAGAAAATGCTCAACACTCCAAGAAGTCATAAATTAAATTGACTATCTTTCTCTATCGGTCCCCTGAGTAGGTAATCCCCACTTCAGTCCACCTTCCGACTTCTTGGATTATTTTATGCAAAAATGTAAATTGTTTATCAAATGGAGGCAGACTCCATAAGCCTAAGTATGGAACTACGCTCCACTAATGTAGACTAGACATTTCTAAGAATCAAAAGATCTTTGCAAGTTTGTAGCGTTAGGCTCGGGTAGTGGGCTCCAAGGAAAATGATAGGATAAACAAAGTAAGAGAACTCGGTTTTCCTCATGCCAACACTAAGAGTGACATCAATCTTCGCTTTCTTTCTCAACCACCAATCAAAGTGTCAACCATTTTACAGCCCTCGAACTTATGCATTTCTTATTTTTGATTTTGAATTGAACTAAAGAAATATTTTATTTTATTTTATTTATTTATTTTTTTAACAATTAACAATTAAAAATGAATATGACCATCAATTACCCCTTCTTCATGCCAATTTTCCTACCCCCAAACTTAAGAATTGGTTTGTCAAAATCTCATACAACTCTTCAAGCTCTTTCGTGGCATAAATTAGGTCCAAGCTCTCTTAAATGGTATGAAAAGTGTTTAGGGTGAAAAGTGTTGCTTTTGGCCATTTTAGTTGAACAAGAAGAATAGGACAATGATAATCTCATAAGGCTCAAATGGGTGACTAGGGAAAGATTCATTCATGGGTCGGCTGGAAAAGCTCAAACGTTTTGAAAAAATGCCTAAATCATTTCCTCAACAATGTCTAATCCTAGAATTTCGCCTCAAGCACTTCTTAACTAGTTTCTAGAGTCCACCAACATTATCAAAACTTCACCTAACCACATAAATGAATCTAAGCATGCTGAGAGAATGAAAATGGTGGTTGAACCACTCAAAAAAACCTCAAACAAAATTTAATCAACCAACATACACTTGAAGAAATGCTTACCATTTTCCATAAATAATATCCCAACAATCCTAGTCTCATCATAGACTTATGCAATTAATCTAGGCAACAACACAACACACACAAAACACATTAAACAAATAACAGTCAAAGAACTTATAACAAAAAGACAAACAAACTAAACACAAAATTTTTCACATTTTTCCTACTCCTAGACTTAAAATGACATTGTCCCCAATGTCACATCATGCACATCCAAGGAATAGAAAAACAAAAGTAAAGGTTACGAGATACTCCCCTGATTAATTCGTGAAGGCCAATTTTTGTGCAGAATCCTGGCATCATCATCTGTCAAACAAATGAACGTCTATGGTGCCAAATGTGTTATAAACCCTCATAAATTAATATGAAAAATTTACATCTTGATCTATAATACCTTTTTTCTTACTAGTTACTAGATAGGAAATAATGTAAATATGCCTCTTATATATATATGAGAAATACACATATAAACAAAACATGTGCACGCGACTATTCTTTTCTTATAAAAGTTATATACATAACATATATAAATGATACATATCCAAAATATTTCTTTCTATGTACATAACAAAAAATATGGGCGTGTGAACAATGACCACCTTTCCCTTGCCCATCAATTATCCGCTGCGGTCATGCTCATTTATTACCTACAAAATGATGAAATTAACGGGGTGAGCACTAGTTGCCCAGCAAGTAAATCAAACTAAACCATTAAAATCCCCGTTGACCAAGTAACTCCAACATAATAAAAAAAAAATCTTTCTTCTTTTTCTTCTTTTTCTTTTTCTCATAAGCTTTTCTTTATTTCTACTTAATTTATTCTATTTCTTTTCTACTTTGAATTCTTTCTTTTCTCATTCTTAGACTTCTTTCTTAGTCTATTTCTATTCTTCCTTTATGTTTTCTCTATTCTTTCTCTTTTCTTTCACAGCTATACATAATCCATAACACATAGATAAATAATGCATGCCATGGAAGTGTAAAAATGCATTTCTTTTCTTGTCTTATGAGAATCATTCTAATTCTTATTCTTATTCTTATTCTACTATATTATTATTCTTTCTTTATTCTTTTCTTGATTTTCTTTTCTTGAATTTCTTTTCTTTTCTTTTCTTTTCTTTTCTTTGTTCTTTCTTTTTCTTTCTTATTCTTTTCTTTGCCGACCGGACTAGTTGCTGTATGGATTTGAAGCCTTGGCCATGTGAGTTCATTCTTAATTCTTTCTTAGTATAGTTCTCATCTACATGCACTCTTGGCGAACTATACAATTTTCTTTTCTTTCTTCTTAATGCCGCTCACTTAAGGCGACGTACATGTAAGAAATTAATTCTTTCTTAGTCGCCATGTAAACATGAAACGACACTCACAGGCTTCCCATCACAACAACTTTCTTTTCTTTTTTCTTTCTTATTCTTTTGTTCTTTCTTCTTGAGTTATCAAATCACTTATATTCTTGATAACTCCTATGTATTATCTAAGCATGAATAAAAAAACATGCAATATGCATAACTCTTTTTTCTTCTTTTCTTTTCTTTCTTTCTTGCTTTTCTTTTCTTTTCTTATTCTTAAT
>WYDK02045914.1:0-15088 GCA_009867345.2 Toxicodendron radicans | reverse complement strand
GCATTCATAAGACTATTTGGCCAAACATTTTCAACTCCTTTTATTCTTATCAAACCAAGAATTAACCTGCTTATTACTCGCTATTTGCTTGGTGATTTACCATTCTACTTTTGCCACTGAAAGTGATATATATATCCTAAACAATGCCTTGAGTTGATGGGAAGATATTTCTTTATTGAACGAAATCATCTGGAGAATGGTCAATGCAATGGTTTCAACAAATTTAAAAGGCATCTCATCTATGGCTAGCTATGGGTTAATGTTAATCGATCATTTCTATATAATATGATCAAATATCATTCCAGGGCTTTCTTTTACCCAACGAAAATTTACTTTGTATTAAAGAATTTAAAAAAAGGAAAAACATATATAATAATCATACCTTAATTAATTATCCATCTTTCATAAAAATCTTATTAGGTGAGCTTTGAATAAGACACGGTGTTCGTATAAAAGAAATGGAAGTCTAATCAAACAAAGGCAAAGTATACATCAATATATGACAAAGTCTTTTTACTAGCCATCAAAACACTTCAAAACAAAATGGAATTTAATTATAATGTATTACTTTTTTTAAATAAGATCTAAGAGTGCTTCTAGTACACACCATATCTCAAAAATAATTTAATGTGAATAAAAAAAACACACAACATGTCCTAGTATATATTCTACAGAAGAATGTGAGAGTTTTGTGTATTTTTAAATCATGTTTTCCTACGATTTGGCTTTGCAATTTTTAAATCCTTTTGTTTAAAACAAGGCCAAACACATTTTTTAATTAATAATTACAGTCAAACTCAGACAAATACATCAAAATCAACAAATTAATTTGTTGCAAAATCGCAATCAGTCACAGACAAACTGATTCATTATAATAAAAACAATTTTATTTCATGCCAAATAGCGATCAAATTGACAGTTCCATGACAGCAAATAAAGAAAAAGTTGCAGTCGCTTAAGATGTGGTCATATAGACTTTAGACGTCTTTTTTATATCATTTAATATCTGTACTCGGGTTCTTTCTACTTATTCTTTTGATTTAAACAACAAAACTAGCAGATAAAAAAAAAAAAAGTTGGGTTGAAGAGTTGTCTTCTTCACTTGCAAGATCTGAAGGGTTACAAATTAATATTGTCATCTATTAGGTTGGCAATTCATTGGAGCTCGTCTTCTTCACTTGCCTGATTATATATAGGGTCTTGATTTTCATTGATCAATTGTAAAATAACTAGTCTGGGAAATGAGTTTTGATTTATCGAAATATAAAATAATTTTGGTTGTTTAATAATGTTATTATATAATTAAGTTGTCAAACATTAAATATATATTTTGTTGATGATTATATTTATTATATGTAATTTACACCATTAAAAAATTTATAATTCAAATAATTCACAGTTAAAATAAAAAAGATATACAATTACTACGATCAAAATCTTTTCTTGATGATTAGTTGTCTATAGGGACGTGAAAGTGCTAACTTTTATGTAACCAACAACTCTTTTAATTATATTAACTTGGAAAATAATGGAAGGATTAACTATTAAGTATTTGATAAATGCAATAATAAAGATGGGGGACATGGAGGTCCAATGCAATAATTAGATGGTGAAATTCCAATAAATATATAATGTATAAGGTATCAAATTCCCTACCACTTGGAGCTATAGTGCTGAAAAACCTTACATGTATATATGACTGTATGTTATGCAACTATCACATACATACATACATATACATTCTGGTTCACCAACTCCATCGTATATTTATATTGTATCGTTATCAACCACGCTACTAAACTCCTGGACCTCGTAAGATCCACGTGATTTATCAACGCTTTCTTTAATACCACCTCTGGATTTCTCATTAGTTAGTAAATATCCAACTTTTGACATCATCACTTTCACTGCTGCCATCAAATCATACCATTTCTGAATTCACTTCACCATTGTCTAACTAGTTATCATGTATTACCCCATAATTTAATTTGCAGCACTCTCATCATTACTCATATCTCATGGTTTCTGAACTTTGCAGCTTACTAGGTAAGGCTTGCGCTTAATAGCTGTTATTTTTTACGCTTGAATTTGATCTCGATAGCAGTCTCTTCCGGAACAAAAATACTCCCAGCTGGGCAATGAATGTACGCAGTAAATTTGTCCAACGTACACCTTGAAAAAGAGTTAATTATGATATATACTTGCAGATAGTCTTACACGATATTTCATCAGCAAACCAGGCGTGCAATATCATAATTGCATTAAGTGTAGGTAAAATTAAATCACTGATCAATGTATGAGGTACGATCGAGAAGACAAGCATTATATAAATTGATTTCGGAAGACATGGAACTGAATATACTGCTTCTGAAATATATCTCTTATTCATTCTACCACTGTTTTCTACGTACTTTCTTAATTAATTGCCACCTCCTATGTCTATATATCTCATCAGATTGCTAGCATGATGAAAACGCAAAGAAGCCAGTCAATCTTGATATGAGCATTATGTTAACAGATTGTAGAAGAGATGATTCAAGTTACAAACAAAGTACATTTAACTTCATCATGACGATCACGATTGACTTTAGATGATCTACCAGTACGTACTTTTTTAAAAAAATTTATGGTATTATGATAAAACCACGTAAAGGTTTGGAATTGAATACGAGAAAAGTGTGGACAGCAAACTCACATGCATATGACAATGATGTTTATACAAAGGCATCAAAATACACAAACGAACCAGAACCAAGTATGACACCAGCAAGACAAAAGACTCTGGTGAGATTGTGGAGTCAAACTCAATCCAAATTAGTATTGTATTAGGATATAAGTTTTCCTAATATGTTTTTTTAAGAATATAATTACGAATATAATTGTGTTTGGAATTAAAATAAATTTCCTATTAGAATATAAGATTTGAGTTCTATTAAGAATAATATATCATGTAATTACCTATAAAAGAGGTTAAATCCTAAAGTTAGGCAATTGAATATAATAGAAGTCAAAGTCACAATTATAGAGTGAGAGCCACCAAAGATAAATTTAGTGAGAGAGCCAATTTGTGAGGTTTGTAAGAAACTCTTGTAATTTTTTTTTTCTTCTTCATAATGAAATTCAGCAGAGGCAAAATGGACGTAGCTCTCATATAGAGAGTGAACTATTGAATAATTAGGATATATTTGTAATTTATGTTTTGGTGTCCTAATTGTATGTAAACTCTTATAATAGGGTTCCTTGGTGTATTTTATGTATATAAAGTTAATGAATTGATTGGCTTGATCAAGCCACACAATATACTCCAAAACACTTGCTGCACTTTCTCTCTCGGCTGTGTCATTCTTCATGGTATCAGAGCAGCAAAATCCTGCCCTGATTTTCTATTTTTTTCTTTCTCTTCTCATCTACGGTAGTTTGGACTTTATTCTCTACCATCCTAGTTCAACCACAACGACTCTAGCAGCACTTCAGTCCACCGTTTTCTACCATACTCTAGCAGCACTTCACTCGATTCCAACAACACTTCAGTCTACCATTTTTTTCACCATACTCCAGCAGCACTTCAGTTCACTGTTTCCACCATGACGAACAAGGATTCTACAAACAAAGATTCTTCTTTCGCGAATCAATCCTTGTCTTCCGCGTCTTCTACCATGACAACATCTCTCCCGCTTACTTTCAACATTGCCAATCACTTCCCGGTTTCGATGGAGCTCCCTCATTATCGTGCCTGGCGATCACAATTTTTGAATATTCTCACTATCCATGATTTAGGTCATATGGTGGATGCCTCGGCTACCGCTCCTCTTCCACTTTTGAAAGATGGCACTGTGAATCTTGCTCATGATGTGTGGCAGAAAACTGATTGTCTTGTGCTCAGTTGGATAAGAGCCATAGTTTCTCCCTCAATTGAGAATATGTTGCTCCCATGTAATACTGTTGTCGACGCTTGGTCCTTTCTTGACAAGCTCATCGGTCCTTTTTGGAAAATTCATCTTCGAGGCCTACAGGATCAACTTCGTTCTCTTCGGAAGCAATCTGACACTCAGATGATCGATTATCTATGTTAAGCAAAATCCATTTGTGACTCCTTGGCTGCTGCAGGTTCTCTTCTTCCTGATTTTGAGTTGGTTGATTATGTGGTGGACGATTTAGGGCCTGAATATAAGGAATTCATTACTTCATTACACTTTCTTCCTACCACCACTTTTGAGGATTTGTATGACTTGTTGCTTCAGGAAGAATTGTTGATCAATAAGCATTTCGTTGCTTCTGCTCTAGCCATGGCTATGGCCGAGTCCCAAAACCAGAAATAGCCTTCAGGTTCGTTCAATTGGCGCAATCGTAGTGGTTCACGTGGCAGCAACAGATGTGGTCGCGGTCGTGGTGGACAATTTTCTTCAAGATCACCACCACCATCGTCCTTCCAGCAACCGTTACTTCCTGCTCCAGCTGGTGTCCTCCCATAGGGAGCCTGCCAAATTTGTGACCGCCATGGTCACTTTGCCTAGTTCTACCAACAATGCGAAAATTTTGCATATTCCGCTGCCTCTGCTGCCTAGCCGCTTGCTGCCATGTCCATTTATGACTCGTTTGAGTCTAATTGGTGTCTGACTCTGGTGCTATTATCACAGGATGCCGCACCTTTCCTCCATGACCGATGCTCAGCCCCACATCGGTTATTCGTTTATCATTGTTGGCACTAGTGAGTCTCTTCCCATAACTCATCAGGTTCGGTTTCTCTACTTGGCTCCTTATCTTTGTCCCTGTTAACTTTGTCTAATGTCTTGTGTTTTCCCAGTATTCATAAATTTACTTCGGATATTGACTCTGAAATTGTTTTTGATGGTGTTGGTTTTGTAATTAAGGAAAAATGGTCGGGCCAAGTCCTCCTGTCTGGTTGTAGAAATAATGGCCTCTATCACATTTCTTCATCTGACGTTGCGGCTCTTTCGTCAATTTGTGCGTCACCGATAGTCTGGCATTGTCGTCTTAGTCATCCGTCTATCGCTATCCTCCAGTTAGTTCTCTTGTCTCTTAAGTTTCATGTTTGTGGGTCTTAGTCACTTGTGTTTGCGTGTGTTGTCTGTCCTCTTGGCAGAGGTTGTCGTCAACCTTTTTCCAAGCAGACTTACATTGCTCACTCCCCGCTAAAGTTGCTTCACCTTGATGTTTCGGGTCCTGCATCGGAGCCCTCATTGTCGTCTTTTAAATTGTATTTATCTATTGTCGATGATTTTAGTCGACACACTTGGTTATATCCTATGTATCGCAAATTGGATGTTATTGCAGTTTTTCGCAATTTTAAATTATTAATAGAAAATCTACTTTCCAGTTCCATTAAAATTGTGCGTTCAGATGGTGGTGGTAAGTTTGATAATAATCAGTTTTAGTTGTTACTTCGTGATATGGAATTACCCATCAACTCTCGTGTCCTTATACCTTTGTGGTTGAGTGAAAGCATCGAGATATTGTGGAAAAGGGTCGTTGTCTGTAACTACAAGCTAACCTGCCGCCACCCTTTTGGGTGGAGGCCTTTTCTACTACTGTGTTTTTTATTAACAAGTTACTTATGCCAATACTTTGAGGTTGCTCTTCTTATGCAATTCTTTTCTGCTGCCCGCTAGATTATAGTGTCTTACACACTTTCGACTGTGCTTGCTTCTCGCTGCTTACCCTATATGCTCCTCATAAGTTGGCTCCGCAATCTTTTTCATGCATTTTCCTAGGTTACAACTCCTATCACCGTAGTTACCGCTGCCTTCATTTGCCTACTGGTAGGGTGTACATCTCTCTTCGTGTAGTTTTCCATGAGAAATCTTTTCCTTCCGTTGTTGCCTCCTTCGACAGTCACCAGCGACACCTCGTCAGCACTTTGGAACTCTCCAGTATTCTTGGTCCGACACCAACTGCTCCTTCAGGCCTATCATATCCTTCTTCACAGCCAACTACACCCTTGCCCGCCAGTCCTCCTCCCGGTGCCACTCAACCCTCACCAATATAGTCCATTGTCTCCCAAGCTCCTCTCAATCCATCCGATGATGATTCTGCAACTCCTCCTCTTCGGCAGAAGTTCTGCATCATCAATTCCATCATGGTTTCTTCTCCTCATTAGCTACCATATGCTCTAATTGCTGCCACCTCTGATCCGCAGCTAAGTGAGCCCACATCCTTGTCACAGGCTCAGTCCATTTCCCATTGGAGACAAGCCATGTTAGACGAGTTCATTGCCCTTCTTCGCAACAACTCATGGGTCCTTGTTCCTTCCTCTCCTCATCAAAATGTCGTTGAGTGTCGGTGGGTCTCTAAAGTCAAACGTCGTGCTGATGGCTCTATTAACTGGTAAAAGGCTTGTCTCGTTGCCAAGGGTTTTCATTAGTAACTAGGTGTTGATTTTGGTGATACTTTTAGCTCGGTGTTCAAGCCTGCAACCATTCGCCCTATCCTTGCGATGGCCACAGTGCTTGGATGCCCTCTTTCGTCAGCCTGATGTTAAGAATGCCTTTCTTCAGGGCTATCTCTCTGAAGAGGTGTACATGACTCAACCCCCTAGCTTCATCCAACCGGAATGTCCCCATCATGTGTGTCGTCTTACGAAAGCTATCTATGGCCTCAAATAGGCACTTTGACTGTGGTTTCATCGCCTGTACTCTTTCTTGGTTGATCAAGGCTTTGCAAACAGTCATTCTGATTTATCGTTGTTCATTTGTAGCTCTTCCTCCTCGGTTTTGATATTGCTCGTATATGTGGATGATCTCTTGCTTACTGACTCATCCTCTTCGGATATTGATAGTTTTGTTACCACTTTGTATTCCACATTTACCTATCGTGACTTGGGTGATCTTGGTTTTTTTCTTAGGATGGAGGTCATTTGGCATCCTCATGCATTGTATTTTACTCTACGCCGTTATATGGTGGATCTTCTCCAACGGTTTCAAATGGACTTTTGCACTCCTTGCGCCACTCCGATTGGTGCATCTAAGTCCACGGCGTCTGATGATGATGATCTTTTTCCTGATGCTACATTGTACAACAGCATGGTTGGTGGCCTTCAGTATCTCACTCTCACCCGACCGAACATCACTTTTGTTGTAAATCAAGTCGCTCAGCGGGTGCAATCTTCTACCAATCGAGATATGCTTTCAATTAAATGCATCCTTTGGTATGTCAAAAGTTCTCTTACCCGTGGCCTTACTTTCCACCATGACTCTAGGTTTCACTTGGTTGCTTATTTTGACGCGGATTGGGCTTCTAATTATTTATTAGTCATTTGTTCGCTTTATTTTCGCTTTTATAGGGATTTTGGATTTTCTAATATTCAATTAAATCCCCACAACATGTAAGTGTGGGAGTCTGAATCTGGTCCCTTGGAAACAAGAGATAAGCCAAGAAGGGAACAACCAAACCCAATATTATATTAATACTCATGTCTTTTTGTTACCTCCCCATCTATTCAGAGCTAGACATGTGCATCCAATAATTGTTGACAATGGTTTAATGCTTGTTTTGGGCAGAAATTGGCGATGTTGAAAGATAAACATATTACTCATCAACATCAATAAATTATAATCATTGTAATTTATAGATGTTTGTGTTTATGTTCATATATGACTTACAACTTGTATAGAGTAAATTCTACGGTTAATGATTCGGTGAGGTTGAGGCCACTGATAACTCTTGGAAATAGAGTTATCATAAGTTTAATGTAGGACCTTTGCTATGGTTTTTAATTGTCATATTAGTCTTTTTAGTCTAGTTTAGTTTAATATTTCATGTCTTGGCCATTTAGAGTTAGATTGTGCTTAAAGATGGAAAATGCTATTAATCTGCTCTAATTTGGTATGATTTAGGTTTAATTTGGTTATTTTGAATTATTTCATTTCAGAATCAAATGGCTTAACCGCGGATAAAAAAAAAGAGAGCACAAATTAAAGACATGATGCTGTGGACTTTTGCTGCTAGAATGTTGGAGCATAGCATGCCAGATAGATGAGAGCTTTGTTGTGAAGATGTTTGCGCATAGTGCGCCAGCTCAGCATAGCAGAAATGCATTTTTGTCCTGAAAAGCTGCTGGTTTGTCTTGACAAGGACAACCACTTTTTCCGTGCACACTGAGAAAAATGAATAGTAACCCGACTGTGAGGGAATGACAAAACCTAGAGTTGTGACAAGTGTCCAAAGTTGCCCTACTTTTCCCTCATATAAAAGCAAAGTGGAAAGCTTGGAAAATGAGTCTTCAATCATCAAAGGAAGTCGGCCATAGAGAGGAATATTGAAGAAGAATTACAGAGGAAAAAGAAGCCATTTCCCAAGGAAGAGCTGGGCATTCCAAGTCTTATTTTTCACCTTCTTGCTTGTGCCTTGTGTTTCTTTGTCCTATGGACTCAATGGTTGTATCTTCTGCTTGTATTTACTCTCATTTTAGTATGAACTAATTGTCTTTAAGTTGGGTTTGAATGTTTGAACTCATATTGTAATGTTACTTTAATCTTTAACATAGTGTATGATGCATATATTTCATTTCAATCAAATGAGTTTATTGTTGCAATGTTGATGTAGCCAGTCAATGCTTGTTGTTTTGCTTGTTAATTAGATGCTGAGAAAGTCTGAGAAACAAGTGAAATCATTTGGTTAATGCAAGCCCGTAGGGTCATACGACAACATGAGGAGAATACATAGACATATGGTTGCTTCCTTGTATGATTATTAACAAACCGGGGGTTAAATATGCTTCTTGAGTCTAAATTTGCATAGACATATGTTAGATCTAAGCTTAGGGGGGAAGCTCGTAGAATATTCGACGGTACAATACGAGTTATGAGGCGTTTTGAATCAAATAAAATGTTATGCTGAGTTATGCTGTAGCAACATTCATAGTATTACAATAGGAGGGATTTTGTTCAAACTCGACTTATTTTCATCGATTACTGAATCTGTTCTGCCACGTTACTCTGTTGATTTAAAATTCTTATTTAGGTTTAGTTTAGTCCATTAGTTCAACTCATTTAATTGCGTCTATTTTATTATTGCTCATTTTAGTTTAATATCACCACTATTTCATTGCGGTTACATTGCTGGAGCATTGATAGAGACTGACTAGTTTTACAATCCCTGTGGGAACGATATTCGATTCTTAGGAATCTAAACTACTTGTCGACCATGTATACTTGCGTGCATGTGTTATTGTTTGGATCAGACAACAACCACTGACGATCTCGTAGACCTGCAAAGACAAAGAAAGTGAACGCAACGCTCACGGGGGACACTGGTGTAGTTTTGGTCGTAGACACTAGGGGTGTACTCGAGTCGAGCTGAGCCGAGTCAAGCAGAGTAGCGGCTAGCTTGAGCTCGACTTGATATTGGATAAGAACTTCTCGAAGTATTTCTGTATGCCTCGAGCTTAGCTCGAACAGTAGCCGAGCCAACAATATAAATATTCTCTTTTCTATTTCCCATCTTCTTCTCATTCCCTTTAATTAATTAATTTCTCTTTTCTCTTTTCTCTTCTTCATCTTCTTCGTTTGCTTTTCTCTCTCAAACTGACAATTTTCTTTCCTTTCCAGTTCATCTTTGTCTGCTTCTTTTCTCTCTTAAATTGGAGTCTTTTTTCTGTAAAATGTTTTTCCTCTTCCTATGTTCCTCTTCTTATTCTTCTTCTTCTTCACCATCTCTACAATTTTTTTGTCTCACTACAATTCAACTCACTCATCTTTCTCGTTCGCCTTTCTCTTTCTCAACCAAGGTTGTTAATATTTGTTACTTTCTGTGCTCAAATGATTTGGAGCTGATAGAATGAGTTGTGTTTTAGGCAAGGGAGATCGACGAACGACAGCCATGACAATACTTCTCAAAGCCCCATTTTTTACGCGAGCTTCTTAAAGCTTGCGAGCCTAACGATTTGAATACCATAGTACTCGAACTCGGGCTCGAAACAATAAACGGGCCATACTTAAAACTCAAACTCGGTCTTGGTCTCGACTCGGTATTTAATTAGTTGAGCCCAGGCTTGCAACGAGTTGAACCTGAGTAGCTCGTAAGCTACTCGGTTCGACTGTACCCCTGATGCAACAAATTAAAATCCTCACAAGTGCACGAGTCGTTGTCCGTAGCACATTGTGCAAAATACAAGGGTCGATTCCACAGGGACTGAATGTGCTTTAGTGATCCTATTAACTATGTCTTATGAAAAGAATGTACATAAAAGTAAAAGAACATACAATTAACAGTAAATGAATATAAAATCTATCTACTTAAAGAAAAACCTAGGTCTCTAATGTCATCAATTATCCGGCTACATGCTCTTCACCAAACTATCGTTCTCTCTATTCTTTTCTAGGGTTCGCACTCTTGTCTTTTCAATGCATTAATATCTAACATTAAGCCTTGGGTATTACCGTATGGCGTTCGAGATTAACCCACTTTCTACACCTCTTAAGAACTAAAGCACTAAACAAAGAACCAATTCGCATTCGGCAGGGCGTATGCTCGAACACGAATCATCCATTCACTAGAGCTAATTGCTGGGCAAAACATCTCTCATTTCTAAGGTATTACCGTAAGACGTTCGGGATTAACCTAGTGTTTTTGTCACTAAACTAGCTAGGGCGTATAGTCTAACCTAGTGAACGAAAACTCATTAAGAACAAGACATAGACTAAGTTGTATTTGGTAGGGCGTATACACAATCACAACTCAATCAATCAATACCCAAACTCATCTCATACAATCAATTAACAAACATCAAGGCTGATCAAACCCTAACATCATCTAAAGATTGAATTAAACACAATGAATGAATCAAGAACATGCTTGAATAGATTAAGCAAATAGAATATGTTAAATATAAGCTTAAAATCTTTGATTACATTAAAATCCTAGGATATAACTAATTACATAAACATAAAAGAAAGATTAAACCTTAATCCATGAAGAACAATGAAGAACAAAGGAGAGGGAGAGAGGGAGAACCCTTTCTCCTCTCTTGAATGACTTATCTTTATCTCTAGGCTCCAAGGTTGCCTCTCTCTCAAAATGATTGAGGTCTCCTCTCAAATAACAAACTTTTCTTTATATACTAACCCCCAAAACCCTAACAAAAGAACTAAAGCAAAACGTTGTGCTCTAATTTTTCCAGTTGTTGCCGCGGCGAAGACACAAAAACACGATGATTTACGAATTCTAGAACGTTTGTCGCCACGGCGAAGTTCTTCTTTCAAGCCTCTGAATTTACGGATTTGCCATTTGAGTTGCTTCTCTTGGATCTTCAATCTCTTTGGCTTCCCTATGGCTATGATGCATCCAGAACTCTTCTAATCGCCTCTGAACTTCGCCAAACTTTGGAACATCGCTTTTCATCGCATAAACGCTCAAAAATGTCACATTTCGCTTCTCAAAAATGGTTTGTCCTGAAACATGAAATAAACACAATTCAATAGCAATCAGGATCAAAATCAAGTTGAAAGCACTTGAAGTCCTAGAAACTTAAGCACAAAACAATACAAATCTAGGTTTAGCGACCTCTAGTAGGCACTCCGATGCTCAAGTCAATATGATTGTAGGATGTTTAGAGAGGATTGAGAACGGGAAAGGCTTATCGGGAATGAGGTTAAGGCTTGACTAATTGACTTAGAGTGGCAGAAGCACGACTCTACATCGATGACCAAAGTTAACTTAGTCATAACTAAGCTCAACAGCGACGGAAGGGCGATGGTTCTTGAGAGCAAGTGTGCTTGAAGAGACTAATGAGAGAGGTTATTTATGAATCTGAATTGAAAGGGTGAACCTCTGCTTTTATAGAAGCTCAAAGGGGGACTTGAGAATCCTAGTAGCAAGTGTTTGAGTGAAGAGAAAACCATGAGATTACTTGCCTTACTAGTATTATGAGTCATATAGGAAGTATGTGGGACTCAGAGTCCTATTTCGTTGATGGGCTGGATCCAGGACCAAACTATTGGAATGGACCCAATCCTTGGGATGACCCAAGACGCTAGTTGACCCAATTCGTAAGGAGGTCTTGCCTGTAGGGTGATCTTTAACGCGTCATGTAGCCCAACTCATGAAGGGTGCTGACTTGTAGTGTGAATCGGCTCGTAGAGTGGTTACTTACAGTTTGGATTATCTCAGTGGATGATCTTCCTTCAAGAGTGAATCGGTGTGGGCCTAGTCAGAATTGGGCCAAGGCATTGGACCGTATTTTGGTAAGTTTGTCGTTAATGGGCTCGATGAGGTCCAAGACGATTTTTTGTCCATACACAACTTACACTCAATTAACCAACAAAAAAGTTTTATTTTGCATGGATCATTTTAATTTGAGTGAAATTTAAGTGAATATTCATGTATGTATATCCAAGCGCGCGCACTCACACACACACACACACACACACACACATATATGGGTAATATTAGACCCACAACCGAATTTTACAATTTTTTTTCTCATAACCACGACGTGACAGTTGTCAATTGGTCAGCTCGCAATTGGTTTATAAGGAAAAATTTGTGAAATTGAGTTTTGGACTTATCTTGTCCATATATATATATGAGTAAGACTAGCTTCACAACAACTTCTCACAACAATCAATCACAAACAATTTATCTAACAACTCTCATTACATCTCACATCACATCAACAGCAACAAAAAAAATTCAGACCCTTAGATCAGGGTATTGTAAGAGATTGTTGTGAGAGATTGTTGTGTGTCTAGTTTTATTGTATATATATATATTTGCTTGAGTTATGATATATTGGAATTTATGATTGAGTATTAAGTAGCGGCCCTATAAAGGTGACAAGTTAAGAAATTGGATTTATATAAGATGGCAAGTGATCCGAGAGTAATTGAATATCGCGCACATGCATTCCTTAAGCCAACAAATTTTTGAAACAAATTGCCTTAGTGATCAGCTGACACTGATCATGAAATTGACAATATTTAGGGTGTCATGTCACTATTATAAATCAACGACCAATATTGACAGGTTTGTTGAACACAATATCTTTGTCCATCATATGACAAGAAAATTTCATCAATTCCTCATCATGCAATAGTTTAATTTGAATTCACAATTTAACTATATATTAATAAATAAATAAAAGTTTTCTTCTAATTAAATTAATCCATAAGTTATAAGATATTTTCATATAGACTTAAATGTATAGTTCCTCAATCCAATTACGGAAACTTTTTTCTTTTTCTCTCTTTATTTCTTGAAAGAAAATTTCCAGGACTCTTATGGAAAGTTGAAAAACTTAATTATAATATTAAAGAAATTCAAGTTAAAAGTTCTCTAAAATTCTAAAAACCATCATTAATGATCAGCAAAGAATTTTCAACATCAAAACAAAGGGTAAAGTACGTGATCTTTCAAGGATGATCACATTTCTATTGATTTTGGACCATTTCATCTTAATTTATTAATTACACTTCTCCTTTTTTAACTAAGTTCCTCTACCGAAATTTCCATGTTACAAATCAATTTTCACTTCAATTTTGGCTCCCTGACATTCTCCAAATATAATATTATTACCTTTTTCATATAATTTCGGTTCAACAATATGATGGATCATAAGATAAAACACAAGCTGAATCAAGTTTAAAGGTAAATTTAATTTTTAGTTCATATTATTTTAGATTTAGACATTTTGTTTTATATTTATATACAATGTTGAGTTTTTCATGAAGAAAATGAAAAATGAAAGGGAAAAGGGAAAAATAAAACCTATTAGGATTTTCTTCAAAATTTTTAAAAAATCAACAATGCCATTCTTGCATATGGAAATATATATATATAACACTTATACATATATTTACTTTAACAGAAAAAAAAAAAAAAAAAAAAAAACAAAAAACTAACCAAATGGAAACTAGAGTCTGCATTTCCAAAACCAAGAGACGCTCAGTAATTTTTGAAACTAATTAGGGTTTATTAATTACGCATGGTATTTATTTATTTATTTTTTGGTTATTGTAAGTTTAATTTAAATTAAATCCCATTTTTTTCTGTAAATAAACTTAAAAAAGGATCATTTTTTAACTTGACCTGAAAATAGACAATTTTCCAAGAACAAACTGAAGTAAGAAATTTGAGTGGCGTTATATTCTTAACAATAATACTACATATATAAATTTTTTTTACAAAAATTTATATATAAAATAATGTGATAATAAATAATTAGTCTAAAACAAACTAATGTAAAAAAAAAAAATTGAGACTGAGAAAGAGATTTATTTGGGCTTTGAATAATGTTATTCAAGTTCTTTAGCCCAATGATTAGTTATGATAATTTTAATGGGCCAGCGTCGTTGTGTTACCCATTTGTTATTGGGTCTCCCACTTTAAAAAGTAGTAGGCCCTCTTATCAAAAAGCAGATTTCTAATTATCAAATTATCTTTAAGCACTTTTTAAAGGTAATTTTATCCGGGAAGTGCTGAAAGCGTATGGTTTTTGTGAGCAATGGATCCGGTGGATTATGCAGTGTGTCTCAATGGTTTCATTCTCCATAAAAATCAATGGAGAAATAAGCCCGTTCTTTTTCCCTCGAAGAGGTCTCTGGTAGGGAGATCCTTTATCTCCGTATTTGTTTATTCTCATTAATGAAGCCTGATCAATGCTGCTCCATCATAAATTGCTAACTAAGAAGATTACGGGCATCAAATTGGCAAGGCCAGCCCCCCCACTCTCTCATTTATTGTTTGTCGATGACAATGTCTTATTTTTAAAAGCTTCACTTCCAGAAATTTTTGAGGTGATGTATACCCTATATACCTTCTCTATAGCCTTTGGTCAGCGCATTAATCTTTTGAAATCTGGTCTCATTTTCTCTCGAAATTTTGATCCACAATTGCGAAGACAAATTTCACAAGCTATAAATATTCCTTGCTGGGAATCTTCAACAAAATATTTGGGTATGCCCTCTACTTGGGGTCAATCTAAAACCAAAACCTTAGCTTGGATTTGGGACAAAATGAAACAGAAAGCTGATGGGTGGAGGGAAAAACTCTTGTCACAAGCTGGTAAAGAGGTTCTTATTAAGGCAATCCTCTAGGCAATCCCTTTGTATACCATGTCGGTTTTCTAGTTTCC
>WYDK02045872.1:0-15094 GCA_009867345.2 Toxicodendron radicans | reverse complement strand
ATAGAAACGTAATTTTAATTCAAATAACTTGTAAATGTTAATAAATAATATATATACATATATATAATTTTGTGAATGATTTTGAATATTTATAAGATTTCATACAAAAGATTTTATATTTAGTTTTTTTAATGACATAATATTATGTTATTTTGATACAATTTATATATTATCATTTTAATTAGAATGTAATTGCATCTAATTATAATTTGGGAAACAACTGCATCTAATTGTCATTATAATTTATAAATTATAATAGGCTTAATATAATAACATTATTTAAAGATTTTAGTCAAGTTTAACCGTTTAAATTTTGTTAATATTATATTAACTTGAATAATAGAGAATAGGAGCTTTATAAATTATATACAAGAATAAATTAATTACTTAATTAATTAAATGGACATTTTTCGGATGCATCAGATGATTGATATTGATGCTTTTGGTGAAAACAAATTGGTTGCAGAGTGAAGTCTTCAATGAGAAATATGCTTGAATAGTTGTTATTTTTCATGATATTGCATGGAATTTTGAATTGTTTTTTTAGGGTTTTAAGTGGATTGCAATTGGCTATAGGTGTGTTAAAATACTGGATTTTCAACAGCGATTAGAATGAATGTGCATGGGTATGTATTGATTGAATGGTTGTTGGTTGTTTCATGTACGATTTCAGCTAGAATGTTTTGATGGAAAGTTTTGAAAAAATCTGTCGCTTTGAAATGTTAAAATTGGAAATTGGATTCCAATTTTTTTATTATGAGCATCTTACATGAATGATTGTTAAAAGTGAAAATACTCTTAGTTGATATATTGATCATTGTTTTACAAAACTTAGTATTACTATTAAATAATCAAAAAAAAATTAAAAAGGCAATTATTAATAAACCAAAATCCTGGAATTCGAGACGGGTCAGGCCGGGTATGGGAGTACAAATCTCTTGTGGGCTAGACCTGGGCATTACTCTACATACCCATTTCGTGTATGGGCTGGGCTTAGTAAGTCCCCTTGGGATCTCGGGTTGGGCCCGGGTATAGGGGTACTAGGCCATGCCCATCCCTACTCCAAATTTTTAAGGCAAAAACCACTGCTGCCAACATGAACTGGATAATTCTCTTTGTGCTTTTTCAGCTATCTTGAGGCATAAGCAATTACTCTTCCATTTTGCATTAATACACAACTCAATCCTTGCCTAGATACATCACTATAAACCTCAAATCTGACAACTTCAGAAGAAAGAGAAAAAATTGGCGCTGATGTCAATCTCACCTTTTATTCTTGCAAACTCTGCTCGCAATCTTCAGTCCATTCAAACTTAATCCTCTTTCTAGTCAAACTCGTCAATGGTAGGGCAATTTTGGAAAATCCCTCAATGAACCTCCGATAATACCCTGCCAATCCCAAAAAGCTCCGAATCTCCATCACACTGTGGGTCTCTCCTAATTCAACATTGCTTCCACTTTCTGTGGATCTACAAACACTCCTCTAGATGATATCACATGACCCAAGAATGTAACCTCTCAACCGGAATTGGTATTTACTGAACTTGGCACAAAGCTGATGTTCCCTTAAAGTTTGTAAACCTATCCTGAGATGTTTCATATGCTCTCTCTTACTCTAAGAGTACACCAAAATATCATCAATAAATGCCACCAGAAATTGATCCAAAAAGGGGCGGAACACCCGATTCATCAAATCCATGAACACTTCTAGGGCATTAGTCAAGCCGAACGACATTACCACAAACTCATAATGCCCGTAAAGGGTCTTGAAGGTTGTCTTCGGAATATCTGACTCTCTTATCCTCAACTAATGATACCCCAATCTCAAATCTATCTTGGAAAATAACTTGGCGCCTTGAAACTGATCAAACAAGTCATCAATTTGGGGTAGCGGTATTTATTCCTTTACTGTTAATTTATTCAACTCCTGGTAATCAATACACAATCTCATATATTCATCTTTCTTCCTTACAAACAACATTGGTGCTCCCCACGGAGATGAACTTGGTCTAATAAATCCCTTGTCCACCAGTTCTTGCAACTGAACCCTCAACTCCTGTAACTCAATGGTTGTCATCCTAAAAGAAGGTCTTGACACTGGAGCAGCATCCGGTATCAACTCAATAGAGAACTCCACCTCTCTCACTGGTGGTATTCTTGGGAGGTCATTCTGAAATACATCTGGAAACTCTCTCACTATAGGATCATCCCCCAATTCAATCTCACTCACTCTGGTATCCACAACATGAGCTAGGAAAGCCTCACAGCCTTTTCTAATGCACTTCCTAGTTGTCAACGCTAAAATCAAATAGGAGGGAACTAATTGACGTTCACCACAAAACACAATCTCTGGAAATCTGAGTTTCCTAAAGGTCATCTCCTTTCTGAAACAATCCACTAAAGCCCTATGGTTGGCTAACCAGTCCATGCCCAAAATCACATTAAATGCTGAAAACCCAATAAGATCAAGTCGGCCTCCAACTCACAACCCTGAACCATTATTCCACAACCTTTAAACACATACTCTGCTAATAAGGTTTCACCAATTGTCGTAGACACCGCCAATTTACACTCTAAGGGCTCTAGAATCCGGTTAACAAACTTCGCAAATGCATATGATAAGAATTAATGAGATGATCCACGGTCAATCAAAACATAGGCCTTACGGCCAAAAATAGATAACATACCAATTACAACCTCTGGTGTGTCCTGGGCCTCCTATCAGGTCATGGCCAAGACTCGGACCTGGGTATACTACTGGTAGGACCCTCTCGATCAGCCTCGCCCGTTGAGCTTGGTACTAGACTCACCCCGATTACCTGGTGGACCTTCCTTTAGGTTGGGACCTCTGCTGTCCCTGAACGCGACTACCCTCACCTCGGTAGCTCTAAAAGGCTCATCTCTGGGACTGACTCTCCCTCTGAATCAACTAAGGACAATCCTTCTTAAGATGACCCAACTACCCATACTGGTAGCATTTTGAATTGAGTCCCCAACACTGTCCCTAATGATATCGGTCACAAGTGTCACACTGAGGTTTCTGAACTCCACCGGAACTGCTACTACTGGACTATCCATTAAACCTATTCAGTCCCCCACTGGCCCTAGAGGTCTGGCTATTAGATGATCTAGGAAAACTGCCCTGTTGTTTTTGCACAAGACTCTTAGATCCACCCACTCCCCACTTTATATTCCCACGTTTCTGTCTACATGGTTTCATTTCTTCCTTTCCTTTCTCTGGAGCACATTGTTCTACCTTCATGGTCGTTTCTACTAACCTGGAAAAATCATTAAACCCGAATCCCACTACGGCCATTCTAATTCCCTCTCTAAGCCCATCCTCAAACCTCTTGCATCTAATCTCCTCATTCACTATGATTTCCTAAGCAAACCTTGAAAAACTCCATAAATATATTCATATATTGCTCCACTATCAAATCTCCCTGAACCAAAGCCAGAAATTCTCTCCTCCTATTATCTCTATATACTCTGGGCTGATACCTATTCATAAATTCTTGTCTGAAATCCGGCTAGGTAAGATTTTCGTATTTCCCTTAGGTCATCCACCACCAATGATCATCACATCATGTGAACAAAAATTTTACTATCCTTATCTTTTCCATATCGGTGCATCCTAAAGCCTGAAACACTTTCTCTGTATCCATCAACCACCTCTCGGTTGAATTAGAGTCTCGTTCACCTTTAAATTTTTCAACTCCCAAATTATTAGCTCTTTCAATTATATTTCTTCCTCTCTTCTCCCCCGCAGCCTGATTGCAGCTCGAGTGAAGAAACGAGCAAATCTACCAGTGGTCCTTTCAAAACTGGATCTACTATCCGAGGACTAATCACCCTCATGCCTAGCATGTCCCTCAGCACTATGTCCTCCACCAGCCACTTCTGATCCCTCTCCCTCTATATGCTCACTATGGCCATCACCCCTACCTCTTGGGTTGGCTAATGCCTCATCATGTTGTGTATGTGGTCAGCCTCGTCGGCTCATAATCTATAAAACAAACCAATGCTCAGTTTCTCAAAAACATGTCATGTATGCTCACACAAATGTGTAATGACTCACAACCTAGAGCTCTGATACCAAAATGTCACACCGAACCCAGGCGCTTTGTGGGACTCGAATCCCGAAAGAAGGGTGAGTTTTTTAGAAATCTTTGTGAAAACCCAATAAACTTCTCATTAAAAAATACCAATATGCAAAGTTATTTTACAAGCCCAAATATAAGATACAGTATCAGAGTTGTCTATATGACACTCAACATGCAGAAGTACAGGAATTTGTGTCCAGTAGCAAACCTACAATGGAGGATGCGACTCAACTCCTTTATGATGACCTGGGGGGAGAAAATCAAAACAGTGAGATGAGAAGGCCAATGAGTGGATAATACATGTAAAATACAATATACTCAAATGCTGAAAACATGCTCATGACATTACTCGGCAAACCTGCCACCGTTCACCATCACCTCAGAACCCATGGACCCTACCCCACACTCACCGGTAGAGGCCCTAAGTAAAGACAATCTAACTAGCATCATCTGTCTCACATCCACTCGTGGGAGATCCCCTAGCGCTCTTAGGCATAGTTAGATACAACCCACATAACTACTCGTGGAAGATCCCCCAACGTTCTCAGGCATAGGTAGATACAATCCTGGGTACTCATATAATCATTTCTGAAGCTCATCATATGTTCTTCTTGTCCCGATGGGATACTGTCACCATGCGGTAGTATCGACTTCTTTAATCATAGTCTGTTAGTCGTCACCCGTCATGCTCAAATCCACCCAATCTCATCACCACACACACACACACACACACATATACAACAATATGCATATAGATAAATGTACACATATAATACAGGAGATGGGCTTATAATAATCATACAAATGCATCTCTTCATGCAAAATATCAATTTAGTCCCTCATGGGTAAATATCACTAAGTCCCCTAACCTTTTTCATCATTAATTTTAGTCCTTCGACTTTTCTAGTGGAAAAATCATTAAACTTGAACCCCACTATGGCCATCCTAATCTCCTCTCTAAGTCCACTCTCAACCCTCCTACATCTAATTTCCTCAATCACAATGATCTCATGATCAAACCTCGATAAATCCACAAATCGGTTCATATATTGATCTACTGTCAAATCTCCTTAAACTAAAGCTATAAACTCTCTCATCTGATTATCCCTATACACTCGGGACTGATATCTATTTAAAATTCTTGCCTAAATTCTAACCATGTAGGGTCAACATACTTCCCTCGAGTGGATTGCCATAAAGAATCAGTATCACCAATCAGAAAGAACTCTGCAGTCCTCATTTTCTCTCCATCCGTACAATTTATACCCCGGAACACTTTCTCCGTGCTCCTCAACCATCTTTCTGCTAACTTTGCGTCTCCCTCTCCATCAAAGCTAAAAGCCCCTAGATTTTTAGCTCTCTCAATCACATCCCTCCTCCTCGTTTCCCCCGTAGCCTGACCTCTTGCAGCTCGGGTAAAGAAATGAGCAAACCTACCAATGGTCCTTTCAAAACCAGACTCATTATCAGAAGACTGGTCACCCTCATGTCTAACATGCCCTTCGGCGTTATCTCTACCACCAGCCACTCTTGAACCCTCTCCCTTGGCACGTACACTACGGCCCTCATCCCTATCCACAGGGTTGGCCAAAGCCATTTCAGGTCGAGTACGTGGTTGGCCTCATCGACGCATGATCTATAAAACAAATCAATATTTAGTTTCATAAAACATGTCATGCATGCTTACACAATGCATAATGACTCACAACCTAGAGCTCTGTTACCAAATTGTCACATCCCCTCCTGGGCAGTCCTTACCCCATCAGATCCTAGGACTCCGTGGGACTCAGATCTCGAAATGAGGGTGAGTTTTTGAGAAACCTTTAAGAAAACTCAATAAATTTTTCATTTAAAAGATACCCACATTCAAAATCATTTTACAAATCCAATTATGAAATACAATATCAGAGTTGTCTACATGACACTCAACATGCGAAACTGCAGGAACATGCGTCTAGCGACTGACCTATGATAGAAGATACGACTCGACTCCTGAATGATGACTTGGGGGGAGAAAACATCAAAACAGTGAGCTGGGAAGCCCAGTGAGTGGATAATACAGTTGTAAAAATATAGTATATTGAAAACACACAAATGCGGAAAACATACTCATACAGAACCACTGCAACCCATTCATGCGAACTGCCATCTATGCACTCATAAGCTCTACCCCACACACCTCCAGGTAGAGACATTATGTACCAGTGCTCAACACCAATATATGCATATATATATCCGTAAAATCCATGAAATCTATCAATACTCCGAGGGTCACCCAGCGTAGACCGGTCTATAGAATAAACCGGTTGTACCCAGCATAGGTGGAACCCCTTAACAGAAATAATCGGCCGCACCCAGCGTAGGTGGAATCCCTACACCACAGGCATCACCCAGCATAAACCAGTAACAGAGCAATCCAGCCACACCCAGCATAGATAGAATCCCCAAACCACAGAGATCACCCAGCGCAAACTAGAGTAAGATAAGTTGACCACACCCAGCATAGGTGGAATCTCCACACCACGGAGATCACCCAGCGCAGACTGGAGTAAGATAGGTTGACCACACCCAACATAGGTGGAATCCCCACACCACGGAGATCACCCAGCACAAGCCAACGCTCGCCTATCCTCCACCCATATCCGCACAAATATAAAGATATATTTCTATACAAGTTCATTCACGCTATCCTCCATATGTGAAGTATACTCATTAAAAAGTGAGGCAAAATAGGCCTTTCCATTGTAATATATCAATTTAGTCCCTCATGGGAAAATATCCATTTGCGCCCTCAACTTTTTCATCATTACAAATTAGTCCCTCAACTTTTTCGATCTTTAATTAACCCCCTAAAATTTTCCATTATTGCACTTAGGTCTCTTGACCTTTGAATTATTGCATTTGCACCCCTATCTACTTGATAGGTTTTAAAAGTAACAAACACACCCCTGAAAACCATGTCGCGGCATAGGGCCTTCTGCCCACTTCATGTTGCAGCATAACCCCGAAATTCAGCAATTTTTTACTATGTCACGGCATGATACTGTTTGACCCATTTTTCTGGGTTTTCTTCCATCTTAGCCCGTTTTCCTCTCCTTCCATCCATTCATTCATCAATTCCTCTCAAATTTTACATCCTAAAACAACACTTCACACATCATACAACACATTTACAACCATTATCTATCACCAATTCACACAAATATTCCCATCCACTCCAACCCAAAAGTTATCCATTCACATACAACCCAAGAGTTACCCATTTCCATACAACATGACATAAGTTTTCAAAACATAATTTAATGAAATTTTAAGTAATATTCCACTCACCTCTAACGCGGATCTAGCTCAAAAACTCATATCTTTTGCTCATCTTGGCCTAAAACCCCAAATTCACCCATTTTAAATTTGTTTCAAATCCAACAATAAAAGATGAATATAATGATATGGAAGCATGAATGGGAGTATAATCTTACCAATTTACTAGATCTAAACCCAATTCCTTCAAATCTCCACTTTCTCTCTCTAGCCTTGACACTTTCTCTCTCTACTCTCTCTTCTCTTCAACGCCCCAAATGAAAGAAAATGGGGAAAATGCAATATTCCCACCTATATATACTAAGCTGCAAAATATCCATTAAACCCTTGCGTTTCCCATTCTTCCATAAAAACCCCTCCAAGCTTTCATTTCCCTACAAAAACATCCCAATTCAAGTGGATTTACTTTATACCAAAAACTCCGTGACACGGGGTGTCACATAGCCACTAGTGGATTTTGTCTCATCTGAATCTGAAATCCAGTTAGCATCATTGTATCCCTCTAATACAGCGGGAAATCTATTATACAGAATATCATAGTTCATGGTACATCTCAAATATTTCATTAATGTGGCCAATGCAGCCCAATGACCATGATTGGGATTGTGTGTATACCGGCTCAATCTACACATAACATATGTTATGTCAGGTCGAGAAAAGTTCATCAAATGCAACAGACTCTCAATAATCTATGCATACTAAGATTGAGTAACAGGATTGCCTCTATTTTTCTTTAATTGAGTGTTAGCATCATAAGTGGTAGTCACTGGTAAGACATTGAAATGTCCAAGATATACATGTTCTACATCCCTTACATGAGTGTAGGAGGTAAAATCATATTTGTGCCTAGTAGAACTAGAGTCTACCACCCATTCTTTCACATTGCCCACAAGATAAGTTTGAGAAATAATCGCAGCAATTATATCATCTTTAACCAAATTTGCCTTTGGCTTAAGAGGATTGTCATTTCTCATTCTCTTTCTACATTGAGGTGCATGATGACTTGGCTTTCCACATGTTGGGGTTATGCCCTAAGAATACAATGTTTTTTTTTCTAAAATGGTGTAAACAATTGTTAAATAAATAAAAATCTTTTATTTTTATTGCCATCAAATATCTCCTTTATGATACATGTGTATGTGTATGTACATCAGTGATCAAGGTTTCGGAGCTACTTTATAAGATAAAAATCTTGTTTATATGAAGCAATCATAAATGGGAGATACGAGATTTTATCGTAGCTCAAAATTACGTTCATAACCATGAAACAAGAGCTGAGCACTCTGCTTTTAATAAGGTTGTTGTGTTGTGTTGTCTGCCTCCGTAGGGGTGATGAATCTAGAATTACTAAAATAGGGATTTTAGGGAAGAGACATTTGTGCATTCGATATGCATTGAACTGTACCGAGTGAAGTATGTAATTTTGTGTAACTACCGTAACAGAAAAAACATAAACTTCACAGCTTAGCACTTAGGCATATGTACCTTAATCTTGAGTGGATAGTGTACCTTTGATTTGTAGACTGCAGTTTTTATTAGAGTAAAAGGTGAGACTTTGATATTTAACGGGTCAATACCCTGGCTGGTTAGGACTGTAGTTCTATGGGTTCGAGAACACTATTCCATAGATATGGAATTCATGACTCCGAAAGGTTTAAGGGATACCATCTTGTGAGTTTTATAGGGTCCTGAATGATGAGACTTGGTCAAGCGTTTAATGAAGTGTTCATTACACATTTATTATTTTGTGGGAATAAAAATGGTCACAAGGAAAATATGTAACTAGAAGGGTATATCGGTGTACCGACCTAGTTCCAGTTATCGGTATTCCATGAGGGTATATATATGTAGCTATTGCTAAATGGATAGACTTTAATGAGATAATTTAACCGGATTAAATTATTAAAGTTTTTGATAAACAGAATGTTTAGTTCAGGAGTGCAGCGTTGTCCCTATAGTGGAGTCGGACAACGTTAGCGCATTTGGTACCTTAGGTTTATGAGATAAGGGGTATGAAACCGAATACGTTGAAGCATGTTATTAAACATTTCCATATGGGTCCCGTAGGTAGCCGATGAAAGTTATCATGGACAATATGTGTGAAAAAGAAACTATTCTAATTTAATTTGAACTATTTAGAATAGTTCTTAAAATTAAATTAGACAAGTTACGGAAGATATTTGGAGACATAAATAAAATATATTAAATAGTTTAATATATTTGTACAGAAATAATAACATGATTGTGATGCAAAGTTTAAGATAATAGTGGGCTAAATCATGATATGATTAATGGAGGGATACTTGCATGAGTGTCGTGTAAAGCTTTGGACTAAAGGTATATTGTCCAAATTCCACTAACTATATAAACGAGTCAAAATACTATTACATGCAAGTTGTTGCATTTTAGATCAAAGATTGATCTCAAACTCTCTCCCTCTCTTGGCCGAGACATCCTCCCTAAATTCCTTTTATTTTTTGTGTTGAAATTTAGTTTCAAACACAAATTAGTAAAGGGTTTCACACATACTAGCTTGGAAAGTGTTCCGGAAGCGTTGACACCCACTTTCTGTCCAAGAAGCTTCATATATACCTTAGGAAGGTTCATTGGGGCTGAAACTTCATTGAAAGGTAACAAATCTTCACATATCTATTTTAAATAACCCGTTTTAGTAGATCATGGGGTGTATTAGAGTCATTCGAAGTATTGCATGTTAGATGTTTTCCGGTGATTACTTGTTTTCGACCTCATCACCACAAACAAAACAATTCCTTTCTTTTTTAAGGTGGGGTTAGTAGCTTTAGGCTTGTAATCATGTTTTCTGATATTGTACCTCTTATTTTTCTTGTGAGACTTATCTTGCACCAAGTGTGCTTTTGAAGTCATCTCATTTTCTTCTATAGCTTTGAGTTCCTTTCTGCTTGTGTCCTCAATTATTATATGGGTGGTCAAATCTGCAAGTGATGATTGCTTGTGCTTATGTTTGAGTTGTTGCTTGTAATCTTTCCAAGATTCTGGCAGCTTTTCAATCAGTAATCCTGCAATAAACTCGTCTTGCAAATTGATGTTTTCAGCCTTGAGATCTTCCAAGAGTTTGTGGTATTCATTGATTTGCATCTTGATATCCTTGTCATCTGACATCTCCCATCTATAGAAGTTGCCAATAACAAATTTTTGCTTCCCAACATCCTCAGCAATGTATTTTAGTTTCATTGAATCCCATAAATCATTGGCTTCTTTATAGGGGCAATAGATATCAAACAAGTCATTAGATAAGGTGTTAATGATTGTCTGCCTACATACCTTGTTAGCATGAGTCTAGGCTTCAAATTGTTTTGGATCAACGGATGGTCCATGTTTAGGATCTATGAGAGCAACAACTACACCAAACATGTCAAGGATCAAAAGAATGTGTTCTTGCCATCTTTTAAAATTTTTTCCTCCAAACATTTCAATTTTGGAGATATCATAAAAAGGTTTTGGCATATGAGATGGCGGTGACTACTGGAACAGTAGATGCAACTGAATGAGACACCCCATGAAGGTCAGCAGCGGAGAAGGTGTTGCCAGAAGCTACAGCAACAGGATTGTCAATAGCAACAATAGTAGAAGAATTGTTGGTGGCAGTAGCTAGAGAATTGTTTCTGAGAGCAAACTCAATAATCCTTAAGATTGTTGGAAAATATTTTAGAAAACAAGAAAAGATAGAATCCTTATATGTGTTTTAAACATTGTCCTTAAGCATTATTTCGCCATAACAAAATTTTCAATAATGCGAAAATTCTCCAGGATTTAACAGGTTCTTCTGAGATAAATTTCAGGTACATAGAACAACACAAAAATGTTAATTAACCTAGAAGAAAAGTGTAGAGAGGAAAGCTAATGTCTTATAAAATTCTGAAGAACAATAACTCTTTTTATAGTGTAAAATTATAACGTTATAATAACGTTGAGATGGAAAAAATATAGGAGAAAAATAAGGCTTATGAACATTATGATAAAGTCAAGGATAATGCTAACTCCAACAGTTAGTAAAACTCCTTGCTAAAGTTTAGGAATAATAGGTCAATCGGATAAAAATAAAAAACGCCTCACAAATTCTTTTTGAAATACCAATATTAATTCAAAAAAATCAAATCTAACACATTTGATCTTTTGAAAGGATAACTCTTGAATGCAAATATATGTTGTTTATCAATTAACCAATTAGTACATACCAGGAATTCAACATCCTTCAAGCTAGGAAGAAGTTTCTTCTTGGTGAGAATTTACATCCCATTCTCATTCAAGTGACCAAGCCGCATATGTCAGAACTTTGTGGAGGAGTCTTGATGGGAAGTAACATGATATGAAACACCGAAATCAACAACCCAATAAGCATTTTGACATGTGAGATTTATGCTACCAAATTTAGAAACAATACAAACATCACCATCAATCATAGTTGCAACAATGTTGTTCCTATCTTTCTTTTCTTCACCATTTTTCATTATTTTGCTCTCTTTTGAATTTTTTACATTGAAACTTTTTATGCGATGGCCTAAAAAAATGAAAACAAATAATGGCTTTATTTGTCGTCGCTTTTCCTCGTGATATATCACTTTAATCAAGGTTTTTCATATTTCTACTCTTGACATCTCCCTCATTTCTCTGTAACTAATACTTGAGCTTGCTGCAATGTGTAGATGCAAAAGTCTACTTGGAATGTCGTAAGGAGTGATTTTGTGAGGAATGAGCCACATACGTCATCATATACCTGCAAGCATAAGAAAGAGTGAACGCGAAGCTCACGGGGGACACTGGTATGGTGTCGACCATAGGAACTTTGATGCTCAAGTCAACACGATTGTAGGATAGTAAGGGCTGAGAGAGAGAAAGGCTTACCAGGAGTGGTTGGCTAGGGCACGACTAATCAACGTAGAGTGGTCGGAGCATAGCTCTACATCAATGACCTGGGTTGAGATGGGAGGAGTATGGAAGCGTACTCGACCAACCGGAGTTGGGAGCAATAAGAAAGCTTGCTCGACCAACAGAGTTGAGAGGTGAATGAAAGTTCGGTTGACCCACAGAGTTGGGAGATGAATGAAAGTTCTGTCGACCAACCTGATTTGGGAGGAGTGTGAATGTTCATTTGTCCCCCACTTTAATTTAAGGAGTAATCAAGTTAGAGAGTGTGTCCATTCATCCGTAAGTGCAAGAATCTATGAATTATAACCCTCTAGGAGTCGAGTCGAATCGAATCGACTCGTCTCAACCATATGTGAATTGGAAGTTGTTTCACAAGGTAGTTTCAAAGTTGTGATATGTACCTCCCACTCGGCTTCACTCATGCTGATGAGTGGATGGTGTTTGCCGAGTGAGGAATTTGTCAGTGATAAAAGCTTGTCGGTGGATGGTGTTTCACTCCACTCGGCTCAGCTCAGCTCAGCTCAGCTCATATTGATGAGCGGGCGGTGTATGTAGAATAGGGAATTTTTCATTTTAATGTGCAAGCACCTTCTAAAGACTTGTGATACCTCCCACTCAATGAACTTGTAACATTTCAAACGGCGGTTCATCCGACTTGACAAGCTGTTAGCACTGACTCGTTCAGTCTACACTCATATTCGACTCGATCTACTCTCTAAGCTAAATATCTTTTAACTTAGAAAGTGGGGGACAAACGGTATGAGCGAAAAATCTTCTTGGACCTCATCGGGTCCACAAGCAACAAACTTACTAAATATGGCCTAGTGCCTTGGACCAATTTTGATAGGGCCCACATCGGTTCACTCTTGAAATCCACTAAGATGGCTTAAACCGTAAGTGACCATTCTATAGGCTAGTCAACTCTACGGCACTACAAGTCAACTCCTTCCACGAGTTGTCCTACTTGGTGCTTTAACATCACCCTACGAGCAAGGCCTCCCTACCACTTGGGTCAACTTGCAACTTGGGCCATCCCATGGATTAGGCCCTTCCAAACAACTTGAACCTTTATCTAGCCCATCAATGAAGGACTTCGAGCCCCATCTACTTCCTAACCTATACAAGATCCTAAATTTACACGAATTAGGACTCCTAGTACTACTAAGGCCAGTGAATCACTTTAAGTTTCCTGTTTAGTCAAACACTTGCTACTAGGATTCTAAGTTCTACTAGGACTCAACCCCTCTAGAGCTCTTATATAAGTAGAGGTATGCCCTCTCAATTCTCATTCACTCATTCACAAAGAGCCTTTCTCATAAGTCTCTTGAAGCAAAATTGCTCTCAAGAACCTCCGCCCTTCGTCGCCTATGAGCTTAGTTCCGATTAACTCAACTCCGCCCTCCGTCGCTGTTAAGCTTAGTTCTAACTAACTCAACTCCAATCATCATCATAAAATCGTGCTCTGGCCACTCTACGCCTATTAGTTGCGCCTTAGCCAACCATTCCTGGTAAGCCTTCCTGCTCTCAGCCCTGACTATCCCACAATCGTGTTGACTTGAACGTCGAAGTTGTTAGTGTATGCCCTAAGAACCAATCGCGTTGTCGATTCCAGGGCACTTTGTCTTGTAAATAAATATTTGAAATATCAATAAAAGAATAGTTCTTTTTCACATGTTTCCTTATTGCTTCGATTATTTGATGTATTGATTTACATACATCTTTAACATGTGAAATGTCCAGATGATACGAATCTTTAGAAGATTAAGATCATCAAAGTGTTCCATACGTAAGCATTGTTAATTGGGCAATAACATTGCATAGTAGGCATGCTTAATGTTTCCATTGAATATCATGTGATGATATTAGTGTGAGTGATTATAACAGTTATATCATTAGGACGTTAACATGGATGAACAGTTAGTGAACTGTTTATCAAATTTGACCGATTATGATGTATCACATGGACATATAGCATGTGGTCAATGATACATCGTAGGATTGTACTAGTGTACGGGTAATCCTTTGACCTGAGATGTCACGGCTGAATCCGACATATGATGTATATGATTCATATGGTGTATAACCACAAGGCTAATCATGTCTTGTGCGAGAAGCCGGTTTGATCATGTGTTATTTATGTGTGAGGATAGGTGATGGTCAAGATGGGATCCGTTGACTCGAAACAGTGCATTTTCAAGTTCCCTGTCATATGTCAATAAACAGTGGAAACAGTAAACCTCTGATCAGAGTATAATTAAATGTCATATGAAAGGTCGTTTCATGATGACACGTTCCACTGTACTGAATGACATAACGAATAAAATTGAGCTAAGGGTTTTGACAAACCATGAACTCATTCTCGATCGGGATTAGACAACAGAGGGATTTTACTACATGGTACGTACAATCGAAAACAGGTTCATTGGAGAATATCTTCATTGTAACTTAGGGGTTATGGAGCATTGCTAGATGTCAACCATAACTGGTAGGTGTTTCGGCCATAAAGAGTTATGACGAAAACATACCATAACGTGTTACGGTATTGGGCCTACGGCTAGGTTACAGTGAACCTAAGAGGTCACACGTAATTCCAAATATGAAGGAGAAGTAGCCAAAGTGAATGGATTATCCAAAGTTAGCTAGCACCTACCGAGGGTAATAAAGTCCTTTTACAATTATCATTGAAATAGATTCAATGGAGGGATATAATTGTAATTATGAACAATTTAAGTGTTAAATTGTTAATTGGGATTAAGAGTAATTCC
>WYDK02045825.1:0-15101 GCA_009867345.2 Toxicodendron radicans | reverse complement strand
CTATTTGATGCAACATAAGTCAGAAACTCAAAAAAATCTACAATCTTTCATTACCTTTGTAAAAACCCAATTTCATGCATCTGTTAAAACTATTCGGGTAGATAATGGTTCTGAATTTGTTTCAATGAAAGATTATTTTCAAACACATGGCATCGAATATCAACGAACTTGTGTTTACACTCCTTAACAAAATGGGGTTGTTGAACGCAAGCATTGTCATATCCTCATCGTTGCTCGTGCTCTTCTTTTTCAATCCAATCTTCCTTTTATTTTTTGGAGTGAATGTGTTTTTAACTACAATTTATCTTATTAATTGTCTTCCTTTACCATTACTATCAAATACATCTCTTTTTGAAATGTTTTACCATCGTCCTCCATCTCTCGATCACTTGAGAGTTTTCGGTTGCTTGTGTCATGCCACAATTGTTCATCCTACTCATAAATTTGACCCCCGTGCCAAGCAATGCATTTTTGTTGGATACCCAACTGGCCAGAAAAGATACAAACTCTATGACCTAGAGACACACAAATTTTTTGTAAGTCGAGATGTCAAATTTTGTGAAACTACATTTCCTTTCTCTTCATATGCACCCACATATTCTCATAATTCCATATACCCACCTAACTCTCAAATTGTCCCTTTGTCATCCTTTGAAAATTTTATCAAACCATCTCCAAACCCAGAAAATCCGTTAGAAAAAATCACCCAAACCACCCAACCTATCATGGCAGGCAATACTCCTTGTCGCGACGCCCTCAATCAGGTTTCTCTCGCGATAACACCCAACTTGCCATCCCGCGACACTACCTTAGAAAACTCACCAATTTTGCCACCAACAATTTCTCCTCCCAAGGGCATAGACACAACATCCTCTGAGAACGACCTTCTCTTCTTTAATTCCACAGACTCCATTGATCCTCTCATTCAATTCCTTTACCATTCAACCCGTTCTAAACAACCCCCAACATGGCATAAAGACTACATCATGTCTGCTCAAGTTAACCATTCAACCTCAACACCAAGATCTGCAAAAGGTACCTGTTATTCTCTTTCTCATTTTGTTTCACATTCACGTCTTTCGTCTGTCGATTGTTCTTTTCTAGCTAACATCACAGGTCATAAAAAGCCCAACTCTTATGCTCAAGCTATCCTCAATCCTCATTGGCAGGAAGCTATGAAAATTGAATTAGAGGCTTTAGAACACAATAACACTTGAAGTATAGTGCCTCTTCCTCCTGGTCATAAACCCATCGACTGCAAATGGGTTTACAAGATCAAATATCGTTCAGATGTTGCTATTAAACGTTACAAAACTCGTCTTGTTGATAAAGACTATACTCAAATTGAAGGTATTGACTATCATGAGACCTTCTCTTCTACAACCAAACTCACTACTCTTTGTTGCCTCCTTACTGTCGTCACTGCTCGTAATTGGTTTATTCATCAACTTGATGTTCAAAATGCCTTTCTCCATGGGGACTTACACAAAATTATGTATATGAAACCTCCACCTGGTCTTCGTCATCAGGGGGAGAGCATTGTATGCCGGCTCAACAAATCTCTTTATGGTCTCAAACAGCATCAAGAAACTGGTTTTCTACCTTTTCAAACACTATTAAGAAAGCTGGTTATCCACAATCAAATGCCGATTATTCACTTTTCACCAAAGTTCAAGGTACTTCTCTTAGTGCGGTTCTCATTTATGTTGATGATATACTTCTCACAGACAATGATCTTCAAGAAATGGAATGTCTCAAAGGGTTCCTCCTTAAATACTTTCGCATAAAAGATCTAGGCAATTTGAAATATTTTCTAGGCATTGAATTTTCTCGATCAAAAAAAGGAATTTTCACGCCCAAACAATTTTCCAATGGAACAAAATTTAAAACTTACTCTCATGGATGGATTAGTGTTGAATGATCCGACCAAGTACATAAGATTGGTGGGTAGATTGATCTATCTTACTGTCACAAGACCTGACATAGTTCACTCCGTTCGCACATTGAGTCAATTTATGCATGAGCCTAGAAAGCCACATTGGGATGCAGCTTTACGAGTTTTCAGATATGTTAAGGGTACGCCTGATCAAGGTTTGTTATTTCCTTCTGCAAACAACCTTGCTCTCAAAGTGTATTGTGATTCAAATTGGGCAGGTTGCAACATCACAAGAAGATCAGTTACGTGGTACTGCATTTTCCTTGGAGATTCTCTCATTTCATGGAAATCCAAGAAGCAAACGAATGTCTCAAGATCTTCTGTAGAAGTCGAATATCGAGCCATGACAAACACTTGTTTGGAGTTGACATGGTTGCATTACATTTTACAAGACTTGAGGGTTACACAGTCAACGCCCATGCCTTTATTTTGTGACAATCAAGCAACCTTACATATTACAGCAAACCCCATGTTTCACGAGCACACAAAACACATTGAGATAGATTGCCACATTGTCCGAGAGAAACTGCAAGCCGAATTGATTCGTCTTTCGTACATGTCTACACACTTATAGTTGGCAGACATATTCACAAAAGCCTTGGGAAGTGATCAGTTTGTCACATTAAGTAATAAGTTGGGACTTCACGGTATTCACTCTCCAACTTGAGAGGGAGTATTAAAAATATTATTTAGTTTCCATTATTTGCATTTATTTGTTTCATTTTCAGTTTAAAGAATATTTCTTTGATATATGATCACATCATATTAGACATATAATTTTTCATATTAAGGCATATGATATTACGTTTATTTTATTTCCTTATGTACATGATTTTATGTATATTTTGTTACCTAGTATATAGGATTGCTGTCATTATTGTGAATATTACCTTACCTTGTATAGACTAGAATTAGATCTATTTATTGTAACACGTTTTCATTATTTAATACACAACACAATTCTACAATTCTATTTTTTCTCTTTTACTTTTTTCTGCATTTTAATTTACAAGTGGGTTAATGTAAGTTACAAATATGATAGGTGAACACTTATAAGACTCAAACACAAGACCTCTCGAGTGATCAAACTAAAATCTTGTCATCAGACTACAAGACAAATAGTTTATTCAATCTTATATCATAAACCCGACCAAGAATTTGTTACATAGCTAGAGAGCCATAGACAAAGTCATAGTCAAGTAGGTGAACACACTTTTACGTGTCCTAGGTTTAGAGGCCAAGTCACAATCCAATTGGACAGTGCAATCAATAAAGGTTATACAATTATTAATAGGTGGTATAGTTTTTAGTCTAATAATAAAACATTGAATCTTAATAATCAAGTACGAGTGTAAACTTTGGACGTTAATTTATAAAAAAATATAAATTTTTTAATGTTTAAATAAAGAGAGATTAAATTTGAATTTTCACAAAATTTTGGTTCCGGTGAATTTACAAATATGACCCTAAGAAAATGATAGGAAAAATTAAAGAAAAAAGGAAGAAAGAGAAAGGGAGACATCTGAAAAAGAAGGCTCGGCCCATTAACTTATTCCTCTCTAATTATAGAATACAATTATAATTTTATTTATTTCTGATTTTTATGACATTTATTATTTTAACCACTTCCACTTTATTTTTATTAATAAAAAATGTCCAAAAAGCACCCATTTACTTATTAAAAAGGATTTTTTTTTTTTAAATAATGAAATTTATATCATTTTTCTTTAGGTTTAAAGTGAAAATGTCATATGAAAGATCATACTTCTAAAATTTGTATAATTTCAAAAGCATTTTCTGAAACCAATAAACATAATTTCCATGTTGATAGCTCATAAATTCAAAGTTTATTTGAAGGCTTTGCAATACAATTATTTCTCCTAATTAAAAAAACTACAGATTGAATATATGGATACAATATACTTACAGAAACACACAGCAAAGCCAAAAAATATTATTTCAGGCACCTGCAGTAAGAGTTTGTCTCACTATCATTTCTGGAGCTCTGGAGTGAGTCCTCAAATATTCTTTACAGGATGAAATTAGATTAAGCAATACAAAGTTTGCTGAGTCGATTCCGGTGGTTCGGATGCTTGCCTTGTGTATTAAGTGAATGAGAGTATCGTCCTTAAAACGTCGAGAATTTTCCTTCAATAAATTCAACCATGCAGTCTTGGAAAATTCTGGCAGATCACTAACTGGATGACTGGTTACACAAGATAGAGCAGAAATGTAGTCTGCTTTCTCAAGAAAGATGCGAAACCTTTCTTTGATGAGAGTAGGTGGAGGTACTCGGTTCTCCTGGGTCAAGTGCTTCCAAGTTGTTTCCAGTAGCTCTCCCTGCCAGCAGGCATAGCAGTATGAGTGATTTCAAAGTTCCTATGGAGGGAGGAAATAAAAAAGAAAAGAAAACTTGCAACCCAGAATAAAGAAATTTTCTGAAAGTATTACGATTACTGAAACCAGGAACACCAGATGCCATCAAGACAATGATATCACCAATTTGGAGACATTCGTTTCAATGGCTCCACATGAGTGAGTCAAATTGTGTCTTAAGTATGGCATAACGGTATGTGAAATCCATTGCAACACGTTTAAACAAGCAGCAACCAATCTAATTGCTCGAAATGAAATTTATTTTAAGAAAAAAATTGAGAAGATACCCTTCCGGCTCTTGAAGCATCCAATATCATTCGGACATGACGTTTTGCATTGAAATGGAATCCATGGTGCAGCATCTTTTTATATACATGCTCAAGGTCATCCCATCTCTTCTCTTTAATGCATGCATCTAACATGGTGTTGAATGTATAGATATCTGGCACTACTAGACCCCAATTATCAGGTCCCCGGCTGAGACGATTGCTATCTTCAGACATCTTCTTGAACAGCTTCTTTGCTTCCTCAAACATACTATGTTCCACATAAGCTTTAACCATTATGTTGCAAGTAACAAGATTTGGAGAGCAATAGTCCTTCATTTGGTTGAAGATTTCTGCAGCATTTTCGATGTGCCCAGAGTCCAGACAAGCTTGAATTAATCCAGTGTAAGTTACAACTAGAGGCTTGTTTGCAACCTTACATATCTTCTCTATCTGTGAAAAAGGAGTGAAACACACACTATGTGATCTAAAAGTTGAGATGAGTCATAAATAAGATCATAAAAAATGTACTACATATTCGTTGTAAGGTCAACAGTTCAGCTCACTCTTGTGATCTTCATTAGTTGTAAAATAATGTACCACAAAGATATATTCTTACCCATAGTAGAAAGATTGAAACCGTAAGCATCCATTGAGCTTCTTTCAGAACATTGAAAATAGTTATCAGAGGTTAGCATTTATGTTTTCGACGTAGTGAAACATTTATGAAATCGTACACTTGGTATAAAGAATGCCATAGCTGAGAAGGATTGTACAAGATACATGAATTAAATTCATGACCAAAATTAGGCTAATGTTCATAATGAAGCTCAATTGTAGTACTGGAGGTCAAAGAAACGTTCTCGGTCAGTTCACTAATAGTTGCTACATAAGCCATGAAAACCACAACCAGACTCTTTGTTTTTGGAGGTTGATGTCTTCTAGGTCTTGAGTAGGGATTTATAACAAATGAGGAGAGAGATGGCTCTTGAACAAACATCAAGATTTCTATCCATGTGTGCCTACAATACAATTTCAGTCCATATGGAGTGACAGCCCAGTCATTAATTGCCTTGTAATTGGCAGCAGTCTTCATCAATACCAATTCGCTAAAATCCTACTTCAGTCAAATTATGAGAAGATTTTTGCATAACTAAGTTTCTTCCGTAACTAATATTTTTAAGGATTTGGATAATAAATATCTTCAAGACACTCATTAAGTAATCCATATTGACAAGCTGTTACCTACCCTGTGCTTATTAAGGAAACTTATTGATATAGAAAGCATGACTAGCCCATGCGGATTTAGAAGGTCTAAATGCTCTATTTCCAATGGTGATCGGATCTTTTGGCACAATATGTCATCTTGATGGGCTCCAGGTGAGATACTGTGGCATTTTCAACATATTCTTATAAGGAAGACTACCGAAATTCGGTAATGGTTCCCAAAACTGGTTTGGAAGATCAATACAACACAGTATGAAAAAGGTTCTTTTCCTTGTCAAACTTTTGACTCTGAAAAGAATAAACCAAATTTTCAATGGATTGTTTGTTGACCCAGGGTATCCTCAAGTCCTTTCCATAGTAAAATCTTTAATCAGGAAGCCAAATTGTTGGCATAGTGGCAAATAAATCCATGACAAGTAAGACATCTTATTGGAATAATTGTAAATATAGAAGCTACGTTGAACTGTCAAACTTTGGAGTGAGAATAGCAGGAATAGTGAAAGAATGAACCGGATCTAACTTGATTACCAACTCGCATCTTGTGAGTTAACATCGGGAGTCTACTTTTATTACCAACATTTCTAGAGCGAGAATTCTTTCAACTTGTACACACTAATATCAATGAATTCATATTTATGTTATCTAACTAAAAAAACCTAGAAACTGAGACAATCAAAGGCATACATAAAAAATGTAAAACTAGCAGATTAGCATATGACAAATCTACCTGCATTAGTGCTTCTTGGCACCTTCCAGCACTACAAAGACACCGAGCAAGGTCATAATAAAGAGCAGCAGAACCCACAATTCCTTGTCTTTCCATGTCTTGAACAGCCAAAACAGCCTCATCTATTTTACCTTCTCTCCAAAGAGTATTCACAAGAACTGCATATAACAGAGAGTCATTTGTAAAATGAAATTCCACGTGAAAGCATGCAAAAACAGGTTAGATCACTGAAATACCTTTATATACTAAAGCATTTGGAATAAAAGATTTCTGCCCTTTCCTGAAAAAATCGTGCACCAAGTTGTACTTGCCACATGCCAACATCACCTGCTTAGGCAAAAATATTGTTGGGAATAAATTTTGTCACAGTTTCCTGATATTGACACAATTGAAATTGACTGCTCAGGAAAGCCAAGGAATACCTTGCTAGCCTATGACCAGTTCCTCAAATTATGTTCCTATCTATGAAACAAAACTTCACAAAAAAACTCTTCGATAGGTATAGCAGTTCACTGGAAACATATAACATAGTTCACAATTATATATATATTCTATATCATGATCCAAGTTTATATCACCAATAGCATGCACCAAGAAACCCAATATGTAATAAACACCTGATTACCCATTTTTATTCAACACAATGTAATAAACATATTAAATTATTGCTGACGCATATAACTACTTAAACGAGAAGCGATAATAAAACAACAGTAGTCAGAGAGATACTAGAAGATTATTACCTCCATAACCAGTCCATATGTTGAAGCAGAGGGCTTCTGACCCTTTTCTTTTAATTGCTGCAAAACCCAAAATGCCCCTTCCCAGTGGTTCCGCTTGACACAAGCATTTAAAACCTTGCAAACACAAGATATATACATCTTAGCATTACGTTAAAAGTTTTCATATATAGTATGTCTCAGTATCCAAACAGAATTACTACACTCTGCATCTACTTGAATAAGCATTTCAACTTTCAAGGCACATAACCATCCTTGCTAATGTGATCAATAGTCATTGGGAAGAACTGCAGCAATGACTGACATAAAAAATATGCAAGTGCAAGATTTCTAAAATTTGCAGAATCACCCGACAATGGAAACAAGCACCGCTCATATATATATAATATGTAAATTATATCAGCTTAGTTGAGGTCCCCCATAAATTTTTCTTTCAGGGACAAGTGAGTAATCGACCAATCCCAAACTAGCATTACACAAAATTTCTTCAGATCTCTAATATGCATGGTAAAGTTAAGGAGTTTTACTTTTGATGCTTCAAGTCAGGAAAAGTGTAGCAAAGAAAGGACTTTTTCATCCACCGGTTTGGAATAAGAGGCTTATCATGTCGTAAACAATAATATTCAAATTATTACTTCGCAGGTTTAACAGTTTTGAAATATAATGACATTCAATTTCTGTTTTCATAAAATCATGTCAGTATCAGTAGAAAAACCTCAAGAAACCAAATTGATTGAGATTTCTCATTTAAAAGTGCAAAGTGCTTATTACATCATTGACAATAAAACATCTATTATTCTATTATCTTTTGCTTTCCTATCGCCCAGAAATTCTCCTATCTTTCTTATGAGTGTTAACAATTAGTTCATCAAATAAACAGAGGATATATCAAGTGCCATAATCTCGGTAGTTATGGAACATGTCGGATATGATATCCTAAGTATGTGGTCTCATGGGGAGTTGGATCCCTGACCTCTCTGTTAAAGCCACTCAACCTAACCCTTGGAGTTGACGAAATCATGTAATTGGTATAAACAATTATTGATATCGTATTATCAGCTGGCAGGTTTAACAATTTCTTAAATAGCCATGATATTCATCTTTACCTTCACAAAGTTGTGTAGAACCATGCTGGCACCGACATGGAAAAAACTTATGGATAACAAATAAATTGAGATTTGCACATGAGTGAGACCATCAACAATCATGAAGATGGGACATAGATAACATGTATAGCTGTTAGAGACCACTATCTTGCCAACATGGATTGCTAATGGCCGACTGATTATTACTCACCGCATTGTAGACAACAATATCAGGTTCTAGTCGTGGGTCCCATCTCTCATGTATCCCAGTTTTGAACTTTTTCTTGGGAAGAGATCGCATGCTATCAATTACATCAAAAAGTTCCCTAATATGCCCTGCTTGTCCAAGAGTGACGGCAATGCTGTGATAAGCCACCAAGTCTGGATATGAGGACATTTGTTGCTGGAAAGAAGAAAAAACTTACATGGGTTGGTAAAGGTTTCCTTCTTTCTTCCCTAATATTATTAAATTCATGAGAACGCACATGCCACATACATGACAATTAATGGGCATTACCTGCATTGCATGAAATACATTGAGTGCCTCCACAGGTCTCCTTGCCTTTCCAAGTACATTAAGTGCCGTAGTGTAAATGAATCTAGATCAAGAGGAAAAATAGTCAAAAAGTGCTTATAACAATGACCATGAATTTCTTAAGTAATTCAAGTGACACTGAGACGTCAGGCAATAGACAATTAATATAAGTAAGGATTATGGTGAAAATTAAAGTAGTTGTAAGGGAGAAGATTCTAATGTGAGATTCAACTTCTTTCAAAATTCCAACACACCTAGCTCGGGAAGACCATATAGACCAAGAAACCTGAGTTTATAATGTGGACTAAACCTGTACTCTGTAAAATTTAGCAGAAGAAAGAAGACGGGAAAATTTAAGTACTTGAGCCTGTGGGATTTGTAGCGTTCTCGCATCTGAAGCCACTCAACTACTTGTAGAACCCGCCTCCAGTTTCCCAATTTACCCAATATCTGAATAACCCTCAGTATAGAATGATCTGAAAATCTGATCCTTGCACTCCGCATCATCTTAGAGAACATCCACTCAGGCACATCAATATCTGCACCATTTAACCTGTTAAACAATACTTTAGCTTAAATAACAACAGTAATTTTTTAAATTTGTAATTGAAAAGAAAAATCAAGCCACATAAATCACACAAAGGCAAAGAAAGACAGATCATACGACAAAAGTTGTCAACTAAGGTTTCATGTCCACTCAACTCATCAGTTAGGTATTTTATCATCATTTCTGATGTGTTTTAATGCTTTCTCTGTAGTATTTGTTGACATTCCAAAATAGTTAATGCCACATGGCTTCTATGACATTCTGATTCCTTCTAGAGTAATTTGCTTCTAAGAACATTTTACAGTATTAGAGGCAAATTCATTTAAACTCTTACTAACCAAGACCATAACTTCATGCCCATCTTTCCAGGATTGAGATAAATTTGGCACAGATTCTATTGAGCACTTTTATGTATCCTTCAGAGATCACTTATAAGGGTAAAACAGTGGAGATTTCTTGCACTGTAATCTTCCATCCCACTTTAGTATGACAGATAAGACAATTGCCGTGAACACAGAAGATTGCAATTATATTTCCACTAAATTGGACTTTTCTACATGAAAGGAAGCTTTTATTTTTCTAGTCAATCTAAAATTAAGAGATTTATAACCAGTGCATAAAGCAAAAGGCTTGTACCCAGCCAGTTGACCATAAGATTAGCTCTGTGCCTCAACTTTGTGTTCTTTCTTTGAGATTCCTGGAACGGTTGGATTCTCCCCCAAGTTAAGTAGTTGTTTTATGCACCCAGTGATTGATCAAGCATGAAGTGAAAAGTGAATACCAGCCTTTATCAAGGTGTTCAAGGTTTCAATCACAGATGCTAAAACTAATTATGAAGTGAAAGATGGTGTCTTCCATTGCAAGGACAGGTTTCCTTCAACTTTCCTGACTTGACACATTTCTATCTTTCTTGATCTTGTTCTGTATGTAGTAATTTCAGTTCTTATTCACCCATAAAGATTTGCTTCATAATGCAATATATTCACTGTTTAACCATTATAGGTCTCATAGTCCCAGGGTTCTTCTATCCCTGGCAAGTTTTGACAACGACATTAAAAAGACGGCTGCAAAGAGTCCAAAAACTTCTTTCTTAACCAGATTCACACCTCGATAATACATCCAAGTAGCTTTAATTCTTGAACTAAAGCCTAAGCATATGCTTTGCAAGCTAAACATATAGAAACTTTTAGGTTCACATGATGAACGAGGCCAATATAAGTGCTCATGTATCAGTATATCATCAATGCAAAATGCATGATCGATCATAGGATCTAACAACAAGCTAACTGTAACATTATTGTTCACAACACAAATCTACACCCAGAAAAGGATACAATCACACCGTAGGTCAAATTGATGAACTATCAAATATGTTGCACATCTTACCTAAGATGAAGCATAATAACTAAAGAGATATTAGCTTAGAATAGAGATAAAAAAGAAGACAAAGCGCATAGAGTACATACTGCCTCGCTAGCTTCTGGATTCTCTCCTCCATATCCACCCGTGGAACTCTAGGCTTGTCCATAAAATCATTTCCTTCTTCCACAAACTTGAAGGCTGCTCTTTCCATCTCCCAACTTCTATCATCTTCTTTTTTGGGGAAGGACTTTCTGCTAATAGTTAAATTTTCACTCCTCTGCCGATTTTCACCATCAGTTGTCTTCTGAACTTGCATTCGATTCCTCACAAAATTGCTTCTACCACCAACTTTGTCCCTATCAAAGCTTTCCCCCTTTGTTCCAAACATTTCTGAGGAACTTTTACCATGAACTAGATCTGCTATTGTATTAGCAGTACTACCACTCCTATTATCATCAAGCAATACCACAGGACCATCTCGTGCTTTCCGAAACTTTTTACCCTTATCCAAATAGGAGTCTTTTAACTCTGGCTCTACACTATTAGTTTGATTACGTGACCATCTTCTCCCTTCTGTCTCCCCTCTCGATGTCTTCACCTTCGCATCTGTCCAACTCTCATTGCCACTAAATTTATCCTTTGACTTTCTAATTACACTCCGAAACTTTTTACCCTTATCCAAAGAGGAGTCTTTTAACTCTGGCTCTACACTATTAGTTTGATTACGCGACCATCTTCTCCCTTCTGTCTCCCCTCTCGATGTCCTCTTCACCTTCGCATCTGTCCAACTCTCATTGCCACTAAATTTATCCTTTGACTTTCTAATTACACTCCCCTTGCGATCAAACTTACCTCTGACCAGACCTTCACCCCGAGCTACTCCATCACCATTTCCACCCAACTCTTCACGTCCCACATCTTTTGAAATCACTTCTTCATCCATCAATTTAATCTTTTCATCATCTTTTCCCAAAGACGCTGTCCTCGACATATACTTTCCCTTCAAAGCATCCCTCATTCTATCTCTACTCAACTTACTAGCTTGTTGCATCCCACGGCCACTTTTAACCGACTCCATAGCCTTCAAATACTCACTAAAAGACGGCTTAAACTCGAACTCTTTCTCAACCACCCCACCTCCACCTCCACCTCCACCTCCAACCACCCTCTTATCAGACTCTTCTTTCACCACAGCATAAATTGTTCCACAACACCTCTTCCTCACAACAGAACCTCTAACCCTCTTCACATTCTTACTCTTCAAACCAGCACCAAAAACGGGTTTCCAAGAATTCAATACTGGAAACCCTTTACACCTATAACCTAAAGTGAAAGTCTCATCTTTTCCTAAACTAGAGATACCCATTTGGCCATTTGTCATAATTAGCAACCCCATTTCAGCTTACACAACAAAACACTCAAATTAAGTTAATTTCAACTACAACTTATTTGCTTTCACATATCTGAAAATTTTCAAATTACTCAACCTAACCCAACAAAAGTTTCAAACTTTGGTCTCCAAATAAACTTACAGGAAGTGAATTCCACAGCTTTCAATACGTGAAGTGGGTTAGAGAGGATTAGAGCAGCCACTCATTAGAGGGTTCATTGAGCGGAACTTGTGTTGGTTTGTGAAAACAAGTTCAGTGTCAGTGATATGATATCTATCCGACAGTTAAAATTTTTTTTTTTCAAAGTTCAATCCAATTTATAAAGGGTAAAGACATACAAATACCCGGAGATATGATAACATAAAAATATCTCCGAATATTTCTAAAATCTTCTTCCGTCAATAATAAAATTGCCAGTGAATTAATTGAAATTTATAAAATATTATGAAATACATTTTTATTATTTATTATAACACCTAAAATTTAATAGCATAAGGACCTCAGAGGCTGTTAATTATTTATTTATATTTTATCATATCACAGGAGATTAAGTATAACCTATTTATAAAAATGATTTTCTGTTTCTCGATTTTAGAAAACAAGTTCGGTAAGTATTTTAAAAATATTTATATAACACAAGAAATTTAAATAATTTTTTATTTCAAAAAAATGATAAATAGATTTTTTTTTTTATAAAAATAGTTTGATTGAAATGTTTTTAAAATCAGTTTTTATAAAATCGTAAAAATTAGGGTAAAATCAAAATTGAAAAAAAAAATAATTTTCTCAAAATATTTTTAGTATTATATTGAACAAACTTTTAAATATCAAGATAAGGGTATAATCGAGTCGAGCTTTGGGCTAATCGAGCTCGGTTCTATTGCTATAGTGTCGAGCTCGAGTTTGAACTCACAAAAAAACTCACTTTTCTCCTAAACAGTGTCGAACTTGTCGAGTCAAGCCGATTTTTGTGGAGCTCGAACTAGATAAAGCTTGAGCCGAGCTTGAGTCCCTCGCGAGCAGCTCGACTTGACTCGACTGACAAGCCTAATCAAGCACATTATAATTCAATTCAATTTTTTCGAATTGAATATTAAAATTATTTATGGATCACTAGCCAAACTGACCCTAGCTTAGAATTTAAATATAATTATTTATTTTTGAATTTTAAAATAAAAAATACTATAAATTTTTATTTGGTTAAAATGGTTTAAAGAATAATTTTTGAATATTAATCCTAAACACATGATATATTAAACAAATTTACTATATTTTCAGAAAAACATAAAAATTAATATATAATTAGAAAAGTGAAAAAAAAAAATCTTGTTTATATTATCATTTTCTGTATATTATATTTATCATTAAAAATTATACAACACAAAACATAGAAAAAGACTTTGGGCATGAAGATTAAAGATTTTCCTTGAAATATACTCAATTTCTTAAAGATGCACAACACAATGGATACCATTTCAAGACTTACGATACTTTTAGTTACTGATGTGAAACTTTATTTACACTCGTAAGTGCACGAATCGTTTTCTAGTAAAAATAAGCAAAAATGAGTGTCGTCCTCAGGGATTTGTAAGTATTTGAATTATCTTTAAACTATACCATAATCAAATTACATAAACGCTACAAGAAAATTGTTATTTATTGACGGAAATCTCCGTCGGTAATCAAGATGAATCCATCGATAAACCAATTTACCGATGGAATTGGAACGGAAAATATCGGTCTTAAAAATGCTCGTTGTTAACTAATTAACGACGGATTTCAATTTCCGTTGTTAAGTTCAACATTTTCAGTCGCTATATAGTGAAAAGAATTGGACTTAGGATGATTTCTTGGAGATGAAATTCCAGTTTGAAAATCGTCGGTAAATAAATAAATTACCGACAGAATTGTCCGTTGGTAATTCATTGGAAACATTAATGACAGATTACCAACGAAATTCTTCATTTTACATTTTTGACAATTTAACGACGGAAATTTCGGTAGTTAAAATTCCGTATCCGATGTGTCGCTAATCCGTCGCTATATGGAATCGAAAATTGCCACGTGTGCATTGGAAAACCGTTGTTATTATGTCGCTAGTTAACGTTAGGTTAACGACGGTACTAGACGTCGTTAAAATTCCGTCGTAAAACCGTCGTTAATTTTATAAATTTAACGACTTAAAGTTTTGTCGGTAATTGCCGTCGTTAAATGGATTCGTTGTTGATCCGTCGTTAAATTAATAATAATAATTTTTTTTGGTTATTTCAATTTAAAATTTTTTTAATTAATTTTTGTTATAATTGTTTATTTAGGGGAATAATCAACAAATTGAGTGGAAAAAAAATGTATAAATAAATATAGAAAAAAATGTATATACACGAAAGTTCAGTAAAAAAAATCTCAATAATAGTAAATAATGAGTAAAAAATAATAATAGAGAACAAAAGAGGGTGCTATCGTCATGTGGAGGGGGTGCTGTCGTCGTGATCAGGTGGAATCCGAGGTGGAAGAGGAGGCCTGCCCATGTTGGCAAACATGCTTTGGATGTAGTCCTCAAATTGTTTCCTTTGCTCTTCCGCCTGTGGCTCTACTTTTTCGTCTACTCTTTGGTTAAAGGTGTCCCATAGATCCTTATGTGAGTCAAGCTGTGCCTGTAAACTCTCCAAGTGTGCATCACTCTCAGCTATCTCAGCCTGTAAGCAGGCCACCTCCGACGTTGAAGTCTGAGCAGAAGTGGTACTCGACTCTGAACACCCTGCTGCAGAATTGGCCCTATAGTACACAAAGGCTTGTGAGCCAAGTCTGTAGACCTTATTCTTTTTCTCCCCACTGACAACCTTTAAATATAAGGCTGCATGATCTATTTCTGCAAGGCCTCTAGAGGCAGACGCGGCCTGTGACATCAT
>WYDK02045716.1:0-15124 GCA_009867345.2 Toxicodendron radicans | reverse complement strand
ATATATATATATTAATATATGTGTGTGTGTGAAGAAGTTACATAAGAAAGAGAATATGTATATATAAATATAATGTATTGGGTTATTAATTTCAACGGTCTAACCTGTCGGTCAAACTGGTTGAACCGTCTAAACCAAAAACCGGCCACCTGGCTGAATCATCCCCTGGTCCTGGTATCTGAACCTTGAGTTTTAGAGAAGAAAGAAAGAAACCTAGGACTGTTAGGCTCGTTAGTGGGCTTCAAGAAAAACAAAAAAAAAATAAACAAAGCAAGAGAACTCGATTTTCTTTATGCACGCTAAGAGCTACATCAATCTCAACTTCCTTCCCAATAACCAATCAAAGTGTCAACCACTTTACAACCCTTGAAACAGAAACAAACTTGCACAACTTTTATTCTTGATTCTTATTCACAAGAAAGAATTTTTTTTTTTTTTTTTGAATCAAACATTTGAATATGAATATGAATATCAATTACCCCTTCTTCCTACCCCTTTTCCTACCCCCAAACTTCAAATTTGGTTCTTTAAAATCTCATACACTCAACAAGCTCTTTTGTGGCATAAAAAAGGTTCAAGCTCTCTTAATTGGTATGAAAAGTGTTTAGGGTGAAAAGTTTTGTTTTTGGCATTTTTGGTTGAACAAGAAGAATAGGACAATGATAATCTCATAAGGCTCAAATGGGGTGACTATGGAAAAAATTCATTTGTGGTCGGTTGGAAAGACTCAAACGTTCCGAAAAATTGCCTAAATCATTTCCTCAATGATGTCTATTCCTAGAATTTCGCCTCAAGCATTTCTCAACTAGGTTCTAGAATCCACCAACATTATCAAGACTTCACCTAACCATATAAATTGTTTCTAAGCATGCCGAAATAATGAAAATGGTGGTTGAACCACTCAACAATCCTCTAGAAAAGGAAAAAATCAACCACCCAAACTTGAAGCAATGCTTAACATTTTCCAGAAATAACATCTCAACAATCCAATTCTCATCATAGATAAATTCAATTCATCATCGGCACAACGATACAAAACACAAAAACAACCAAACATAAAATTTATTGAAACACAAAAACAAACTGAACACAAATTTTCCTACCCCTACCCCCAAACTTAAAATGACATTGTCCCTAATGTCACATCATGCAAATTATAGGAATAGAAAAACATAGTTAAAGATTATGAGATATTTCCCTGAGTAATCCATGAAGGTCAATTTTCGTTCAAGATCGTGCACATCCAATCCTTTGTGTACTAATCCACCTCATCTGTAAAACAAATGAAAATCTATGGTGTCCACTGCTTTAGAAATCTTCACTGATTAATATGAAAAAATTACAACATAATCTCAACCTCATCAAACTAAACCAGAAATTAAAATAAACTAACAAAGGGAAAATAGGTTTCAAATTACAAGACAAAAAGAAATGAAATTAGAAAATACAAAAACAAGTGTTTTAGGCTTCATTCTTCGTCTTCCTCATCTTGTTCGACATCATCATCTTCTTCCTCCTCTTGCCAATCTTGCCACAACCACCACTCTTCTATACTCAATCAACCAACTCCAAATTCACAAACCCACAGTTCCTCAATGCACACAAATCAAACTCCACCAAATTCAACTCAACATCACCAATCAAATTACATTTAAATCGAATCACCACAATCAAGTTCAAACATTTCAATCAACGCATAAAGCAAGAAAAACTGAAATTGAGTTCAAATCAACAAAAGATATACCAATTTGTACCTTGCCCATTGCGTATTAACCTTTGATTTCGCTAATTGATTCTCAATTTGACAAATCCCCAATTTGAAGTGAACCTAGGGTTTCCACTCATTCTTGTTTAATACTTGAAAAATGGAGAGGACTTGGTAGTTGTGAAGGTTAAGGAGTAGAATATTGGCGAGATTCTCCGCTAAAAACTCTCTGGATTGAAGGTGGGAGTGATTTATTTCAGAGGAAGTTGAAGCTCTTTGTAGGTATCGTGGAAGAGAAATGGAAAAAGATTCACGTGTTTATAAAGAACAGACTTCTCCGCGGCGAAGTATTTTGTTCGCTACGACGAAGTTCTTGAATTTTCGTTCCAATGTGCTCGATGCCATGACGAAGGAATTTCTTCGCTGCGGCGAAGACTGGACAAAATGTGGACAAGATGTTCTTTGCCGCGGCGAAGTCTGGAAATTCCAGGTTCTTGCCTCTGCTGATTTTTTTACCTGAAACACCAAAAGACAACAAAATTAAACTACTTCCCAAGTTAGAAAACGAAAACATAAATTTGAAACAACTTAAAAATTTGGAGAATGCTTGGGTTGCCTCCTAAGAAACGCTTGTTTATAGTCGGAAGCTCGACTTTCTCAAGTGTTTCGTCAATCTGGACTATCCAAATACATCACCTCCCGAACATTTTCCCTGCTCTGAAGCTTCAATTGTTAATGATTCTTGTCACATAAGGCCTTTGTTGAGAGCTTAACCACCCATTTCCATCCCTTGGTTATTCCTTTTAGGGGTCAAGCGTTCTTATCGACAACTTTTCGTTTTCTTAACTTTCCATCAACCTTTCTGAACTGAGAAATTCGTCCCTTCAGAAGATACGTGTTCGATTGTGGCCCATCTCTGAATGTTGTGCAACCTTCTGGGTTATGGTCTTCATATTCGATTTGCCTTGACTTGACCATGCATCTCTTAATTAGCAATTTAGGATCGTGAAGTTGGGAAGTTTCCATTGTTGACTGATCCACCGAGTCAAGTTTGAAACATGAATCTCGCTTCGGTGGAACTTTCAGAGTCTCAAGGACATTGAATGTCACTTCTTCCTATTGCACCCTTATGATCAACTTCCCCTCTTGTACATCAATTAAGCCTCTTCCGGTAGCCAGAAATGGTTGTCCCAGGATGAGAGGATCTCCTTGTCCTCTTCTATATCCAATACAACAAAGTCAGTAGGAAAAATGAATTTATCCACCTTAACTAGTACGTCTTCAATAATGCCCCTTGTATGCTTGATTGATCTATTTGCAAGCTACAAGGATATGGTTGTTGGTTTTACTTCCCCAATCCCAAGTCTCCTGAAAACAGAAAAATGCATTAGGTTTATACTTGCACCCAATGTTTTAAAAATCGGATCGGATCGGCCGGTTCAACCGGTCCAATTGGGTCTCGGACACATATCCGATTCAATAACTTAATAAAACCATAATTTTTCTTTATACCGAATTAAACCACGGTTGGACCAGTTGAACCGACTGTATAATGAAAATCGGTTCATTAAAAAAAAATAAAAAACTTCAAAAATTAAAATTAAAAGTCTTAAGCAATGTTTAATTAATGTTTTTAACTTTTTATTAGACTTTGAATTTGGAAATTATAAGGTGTTGATTTTAAATTTAATGTTGATACTTGATAATATTATTATTGTAGGGTTTTTTTTTTTTAATAAATTAGTTAAAAATTGATGTGGGGGTATTTTTGTCACTTCAACTTTATGAGTTGATGACGTCACCGGTTGAACCGGTTGAACTGTGAACCGCTCACAATTCTGGTTCATCGTTCGATCCGGTTTGCACCTAAATCACAAAGAACTCTATCAAATGTAATATCTCCTATAACATAAGGGATAGTGAAACTCCTTGGTTCCTTGAGTTTCGGTGGTAGCTTTTTCTGAAGAATGACACTACACTCCTCTGTAAGCATCACTGTTTCCTCACCTTCTAACTTCCTTTTATTTGACATAATTTCCTTGAGGAATTTTGCATAACTCAACATCTACTGCAAGGCATCTGCAAAAAGAATGTTAATATGCTATTTTTTAAAAACATCAAGAAATTTCGTGAACTGCTTATCATGATTTTCCTTTTTGAGTCTTTGAGGAAAGGGCACCAGAGGGGTGTGATGTGCCAACTCCAGTGGTATCTCTATGGTAATTTCTCTTTCTTTTTCCTTGGCCTCTCTTCCCCCTTCGGTTCTAGTTCTTCTTTGGAACTTGTTGGCTTCTCTTCAACCGTGATTTCTTCATCAATTTCTTCATTAGATTATTCCTTCGCTTTACTTGGTGGGTTCTTATCCTTTATTTTTTGTTCCACCTTTTCCAAGACTGTTTCACTCCGTAGAGTTATTGCATTCACTTGTTCTGGTGGATTTGTCAATGTGTTACTTGGTAAGGCACCCTGTGGCCTCTCATTCAGCTTTTCAACTATTTGTACCTCCAAGTTACGAATGAGTGCCCCTTTGTTTCTAAAATTTGCCCTCGTCTCACTCATGAAACAAGTGGTCTCTTGCATAAACTTCCTGAACATATCCTCCAATTTCGACAATCTTTGATCATCTGATTGATGATTCATCCCAACTTGATTATTTGGGGCAACTTTTTGATTCCATTGATTGTTCTGATTACCCCAAGATGGATTTGGATGATTCTTCCAACCAGGATTGTATGTGTTGGAAAATGAATTGTTCTATTGTCTCTAATTCTCAAACAAATAGTTGACTTGTTCTGATGATGAAGCTGAAGCAAACGTGTTCCCCACTTGGCATTCATTACTCATATGGTTACCTGCATAAAATTCACAAATCATTTTAGGTAACTGAATAGAATTTACTTGCATACCTCCCAATTGCTTTTGTAGTGTTGATAGTTAGGCTGAAATGGTTGTGTAAACATCGACTTCATGAATGCCCATAGACTTCTTCGATTTCACTCTTTCATTAGGTCTCAGATAGTTGTTACTTGCCAGGACTTCAAGTAACTCATATGCTTCTTTAGGTGTCTTGTTTTGCAACGCTCCTCCAGATGTTGCATCCACCATTGTTTGCACATTTATCATCAAACCATTATAGAACGTTTGAACTTGCATCTAAACCGCCAAACCATGGTGTGGGCACTTTCTCAGCAATTCCTTATATCTTTCCCACGCTTCATACAGTGACTCATTCTCTTCTTGTAGGAAAGATGTGATGTCATTTCTCATTTTTGCTGACTTTGCTGGTGGAAAGTATTTAGTCAAGAACTTTTGAGCCAATTCATTCCAAGTTGTGATTGTTCCTACTGGTAATGCCATTAGCCAACTCTTTGCTTTATCCTTTAACGAAAAAGGAAATAATCTTAATCTGATGGCATCATCTGATACTCTGTTTGACTTGAAGGTGTCGCAAATCTCCAAAAAGTTTGCTATGTGCGAATTTGAGTCTTTTTTTTACTCTCCCCCAAATTGTACCGATTGTTGGATCATTTGGATGATCGTTGGCTTTATTTCAAAATTGTTGGCTTGTACCTGTGGTTTAGTTATACTTGGACCACTCCCTTCACCTGAGGGTATTGAGAATTCCCTCAATGTTCTATTTTCAGCCATCTCAACGACTAACTCCTCACGTTTTGAAAATTTCAATATTAACACAAAATCAATCCCTGGCAACGGCGCCAAAAATTTGATCGCTTCGTTTTGTAACACGAAATGCAATGTGTAGCAAGTGCACTAGTCGCAACAAGTAATAAAATGATGAGTAGAGTATCGTTCCCACGAGGATTGCGCGTCAAGTACCGATTTTCCTAATTTCTAACAAGTTGGATCAGACGAAAGGTTGGTTGGATTTACGGGAGCTATTTAAACGAAATTAAGAAAAAACTTACAACGTAAATTAAAATCTAGCTAATAAAAACAATATCAATAACAGAGAAAAATCAATTAAGACAAAGCGGTTAGGGTTTTGACTTCACTAAGATACTTTGGATTAATCTATAATTTCTATCGCTCTCAATCTCACATGCACAGATTAAACAATGAAAGCCCCAAATATGTAGAACATACCTCCTCAGGCTATATTCTCTATTAACTTAAGTGGAATTCTAAAATAATTTCATAAATTTCTAAATCTATCTCTAGCATTCATTAATCTATGAAATTACTCAAGATACTAACACATGATTCACTTCTCAGCCTCATCATGCTAAGCATTCAATTAAACCAGCAAATTCCACAACCAAATTCAAAACAAGAATAAGAATATAGATAATATCCAAACAAAAGAGTTAAAGAACACAAACAATCATAGATTAATCCATTGAAATCCGAGTTACATCAAAACCGTAACCCAAAAATGAGTTAGTTCATACTGAATTAAAACAATATAAGATAAAAATGGGAAAAATAGAATTCAACATGATAGATTAACGAAATAAAGAGTAAATCTTCCCTATTGATGAACCCTAAAGCTTTAAATCTTCAATTTTTCTCCAAAAGTGTCGATCTCTGCCTCTCTAAGTGTCTCCCCCCACCAAAAACGGCTAAGTTTCTCTTAAATAGTTGAACCCTAAAACCCTCAAAGCCTTCCTTTCATTAAAACGCACAGTTTTAATAAACTGTGAATTTCCAGTTTTCGCCGCGGCGAAGTGTCGAAATTACATTGTTCAAATCTGACCCGAGGATTCTTTGACGCGGCACAGACTTCTGAACTTTGTTGAAATTACGAAACTGCCATCTGATTGCTTCTTTGCTTCAATCTTCACTCCAAGTGATCTCCAATAGGAACAAGCTTCACATTGCTTCGAATTCACTTAGAACTTTCCCGAATACTGAAATTCGCTTGATTCTGGGCCCTAAAATTCAATTTCGCTCGATATTAGCACTAACTGCACGTTTGGCCTGAAACATAAAATATATTAAATTAAGTCTCAATCCAAGCACAAACTAAAGTAGAAGTATCCAAAATCCATCCAAAAAGCATAACATGAACAATATAATCTTAAGATTATCATAAAGTTTGATGCTAGGAGTGATGAACGTATTTTTCTTGGATATTCCTTGAATAGCCGTGCCTACAGGATCTTCAATTTCGATTTCGCTCGATATTAGCACTAACTGCACGTTTGGCCTGAAACATAAAATATATGAAATTAAGTCTCAATCCAGGCACAAACTAAAGTAGAAGTATCCAAAATCCATCCAAAAAGTATAGCATGAACAATATAATCTTAGGATTATCATAAAGTTTGATGCTAGGAGTGATGAATGTATTTTTCTTGGATATTCCCTGAAAAAGCCGTGCCTACAGGATCTTCAATTTATGCTCTGAAAAAATCATTGAATCTATTATTGTTGTAGATGATTGCTCAGATTAGTGGCAAGATGTTGTTAATGACATGTTTGATCCAAGTGTGACCACAGAACCCGATGTGACCACGACAGAAGCATTTGAACCAAAATCCACTAAAACCGTGCCAACACCTACTAATGTGACCACAATTGGAGCACAAAATGACAATGAATTTTTGGACAAAGATGGAATTGATCTTGTGGTTGGTCTTTCAAATGAAAATACTCTAAGATAAAGATCAAGATCCAATGATCCTCCAACATGGGTTAAAAAGACTCATCCTTTTTAAAAAATCCCGAAGAGGTAATGATCACAAGGAGGAAGAGACAAAGTGAAATTAGCTATCTATGCTATGTTTCTCTTGCAGAACCAAAGAATGCCAAACAAGCCTTGGAGGATGATTGTTGGATTACTGCTATGCAAGAAGAACTTGAGCAATTCGAGAGGAATGATGTATGGACACTTGTTCCAAGACCTAAAGGGATAAACGTCATCGGTACAAAATGGATTTTCAAGAACAAGACCGATGAGTTTGACAATGTGGTGAGGAACAAAGCTAGACTCGTGGCTCAAGGGTACACACAAGTTGAAGGAGTTGACTTTGATGAAACATTTGCCCCTATAGCCAGATTAGAATCCAAAAGATTGTTACTTGCCGCGGCTAGGTGGTTGAACATAAAACTCTATCAAATGGATGTGAAGAGTGCGTTCTTGAATGAGTTGTTGAATGAAGAAGTATATGTTGAACAACCCATTGGATTTCAAGATCCTTACAAGCTTGACTATGTCTTCAAATTGAAAAAAACCTTGTATGGATTAATACAGGCCCCTAGAGCATGGTATGAGAGACTTACCACTTTTCTCCTTGAGCATAACTATAAGAGAGGTAACTCAGATAATACTCTTTTTATTAAGCGTGATAACAGTGAGTAGCATAGATTTATGTTGATGATATTGTTTTTGGCTCCACATCTAAAACTCACTTAAATGAATTTGTTGCTTTAATGAAAAATCAATTTGAAATAAGCATGGTAGGAGAGTTGAACATGTTTTTAGGACTTCAGATTAAGCAATTTGATGATGGCATTTTTGTTTCATAATCAAAATATGCTAAGAATATGTTGAAGAGATTTAATCTTGAAAGTGCTAAGCATGCTAGAACACTGATGAGTTATTCTCACTAGTTGTCCAATGATGAAAATGGAAAGAAAATTGACAATAAATTGTATAGAAGCATGATAGGAAGCTTATTGTATTTGACTACTAGTCGGTCTGACTTGTGTTATAGTGTTAGTGTTTGTACAAGATTCTAAGTTAACCCCACTGAATTGCACTTAATTGTTGTGAAGAGAATCATGAAATATGTCTCAGGTACATGTGAGTTTGGCTTATGGTTTTCACATGATATTAATCATATTTTGGTTGGATACAATGATGTCGATTGGCCTAGAAGTGTAGATGATCAAAAGAGCAAATCTGGAGGGTGTTTTTATCTTGGAAACATTATGGTCACATGGTATAGTAAGAAGCAGAATACAATCTCACTCTCCACTGTTGAGGCTGAGTACATAGCTGCTAGAAGCTGTTGCACACAGGTTCTATAGTTGAAATAAATGATGTGTGACTATGAGATTGATTAGGAGTGTGTGACTGTGTTTTGTGATAACACCAGTGCTATTAACATCTCAAAGAATTATGTCCAACACTCTAGGACTAAACACATTGACATTAGGCATCATTTCATTAGAGAACTTGTTGAAGACAATGACATAACACTTGAGCATGTGAGAACAAAATCCCAGTTGGCAGACTTGTTTACAAAAGCACTTGACTATGCAAATTTTGTGAATTTGAGGAAGTCCATTGGTCTCCTACAGCTTGAGTAGTTTTATTGTCTTTGAAATAAATGATTCATGATGAAGTTTCTTTTATTTATTTTGTCAAGATTTCTTCTTAATCTGTTCAGTAATGTTGTTGTTGTTTCTCTATTTCATGTGTGAAACATTTGTGAATGTGTCTAGACATTTTACTCTCATGTGAATTTGATCTTAACTCATTTTTGAGAAAAAAGTTGTATGCTTGTCACCATATGAAAGAGCTACATTGCTTGAGAGTGTGAAAGTCATATTCGAACAATTTTCTAATTTGTAGAGACCCCTATACCTTGGAAAAACAATCATTTAGAGGCTACCTCTTTGCAAGTGTGAACGCTACACTTGGTTATGTTTGAGAGTTATTTTCTGCCTATGGCTTCTTATAAAAATTGAAGATCATTGAAAAATGTTAGCTTTGCTGGGCATGAGGGAAGAGGGAGTTTATTAAAATTCTATTTGACCAATGTGTCATGAACCCCCCATTGAGGACACTTGCACACACATAAGATAAGTTTTATAACCACTTCTCTTAAATGTATTTGAGAAAATTTTCTCCTGATGGTAAGATTTTGTGGTATGATTCATTGTTTTGATCATTGTTTTGAAGATTGAGAAATTCTACAATGATTTTTCCCTGCATAGATTGATGATTCTTGACATTTTAAATTCTAGTTGAAACTTCAGATTGATCAAATTATGTGTCTTTTACTTTACTTGCTTTTTCTAATAAAGTCTATTGCATTTGTTCTTATGTTGCCACATTGGGATGTGTGTAAACATGCATTTGTGTCCGACAAATTAGGAGTGTTGTCACTTTTAAATTCGATATTTGCTTTGTGTGTGATAACATATGTCATTGTGCTTACATTTTTTTTATCACAGAATCCAAACTTGTGTCAAACTCCTTTTAGGGTTACTTTTAACCCTAGTGGTAAAACCTCATAATTATGCATCTTTTTTCTCATTGCGCCGTCAACACACTTTTATCTCCACTTTTGTTGTCTCCCACTAACCTAAGTCTCTTTCCATTCGTGTCTCTTATGCTTATATAAGACAGGGAATCACTTTCATGGTAAAAGTAAAATCAATTGTAAAGAAAACCATGAGAAATCAACAAAGAAAATCAAAGGAGGACCTCATCCCTAGTTCGTCCTCACATGAAGACACATCATCAGATCCTATACCCTCTGCTGAATCATCATCCAAGTCTAATGGTACAACCATTCAACGGCTGAAGAACAAAAAGAAATCACCTCTCAAGCCTTCATCATCACAACCGAAAGCAACAACTTCTGCTGAGAAATCGAAAGGAAAATTTGTGGTCAAACAGATTACATCAGGTAACCTAGATTTAAAGATGTGATCACACATCGACCCATTGTGTGTGAGTCAAATGTCAATCTGGCTAATTTTCTTGAGTTTGCTGAATTTGTAACTAAAATAAGTTGGTTAACGACTGTGTCTGGGATTGTTTACCCCATACAAAGTATTGTTCAAGATTTTTACTCGAATTTCAGCAACACCACTGATGAAGATGGTGAACACTCTGGGCAAGTTTGTGTGCGTGGGATTTAGGTAGATTTTAATTTAGATGAAATTAGGACTTTGTTAGATCTACCCTCGATTGATGACATTAATGACTTAACTGAGAATGATCTAAATTTGATCACCAAGACTCTAACTGGTGGTACTTTGTTTGAATGGCCCAAATGTGGGTTCATCCAACCAAATGCCCCGTTACCACTTTATAGAGTCATGTTCAAAGTTTCTCCTTCAAATTGGTCTCCTACTATGCATAATTCAATGGTTCGTATTGATCGAGCCCAACTGAGCTGTGGGATTAGAGTAGGAAAGAAAATAGATCTCGCATCTGTGATCTATTCACACATTCGAGTGGCTGCTGAGTCCAAGAGTTCAAACCAAGTGTTACCCTTTCCTTCCCTGGTGCATAGGATGGTGATAACACACAAACCAAAGTTGTCTGGTATAGAGCATCATCTTAAGATAAAGACGATCTTTGTATCATCTTTTAAATAGCCCTCTAGTGACCAACCTGCCCCCAAACTTGTTGTCTCTTCATCAATTTTGAAAACTAATTCTTGGCATGCAAGAATTCTTGATACTTTGCAGAATATTGAGTCATCCATCTCCAAGAAGTATAAACATCTTACATAAAAGATGACCAGGATGGAAATTGTCGTTCATCAAAGATTGGACCAGCTTGAACAAATTTTCCTTGTTGATCCTGCTTCATCTGTACAAGCACCTCAAGACTCTCAAGTTCATGCAGAGAAAGTTGATTCATTCGATGACACTAATATTGCTGTTGAAGAACCTCATGGTGATGTTTTTGTTCCAGCTGAGAAAGTTGTAACCACACATGCTGATCCAGAGGATGCATCAACATCGATTGAGATGACCCCAACGTCTCCCAAGAGCAAAAAAAGGAAAATCAAGTCTGGCACTCTTCCTACTGGCAAATCTAATCATCGTTGAAGTGTCCACTTATGAACAAAGAAAGGGAGAAAGGATTGACGCTGAGGGAGTATAGAGATTGGTTTGTTGGTTTATTTGTGATTAGTTGAGGGGGGGTTTATTTTTTTTTTTTTACAGTATTGATGAACTGCTTTATTTATTTTTTGCTTTGATTTTGCTTTCCTTGTTTCATGATATGAATTGTTTGTTGGAACTCTCTAAGTAAGGGTGAGTTTTATATTTTGTGAATGTTCTAATGCATTTTCTTTTATGCTTGTTAAAGTTGGGTGAGTTGTTGACATGTTGTGATTAACTCTCTTGCATTTTGAAATGGGTTGTTAAGCTTTGTTCATAAGTATGACAAAAGGGGAGATCGTTGAAAATCTTGGTTGTCATCTTATGAACTCTTGTGAGCACAATTGATGATGTGCTCACAGCTGAATCAGACCTTATTCTTATTTCTATATACTTGTGTTATATGTGCATATTCCATTATGTTAGCACATTTCTGTTCAGATATATTGCCTTTATCGGGTCTAATTTTGAATTGTTTCAGGTATAAATTGTTTTGTCCTTTTGTATTATTTAATTGATTTATTTTAAGGTGTTTTTCATGACCACTTCACATGTGTCATGACGTTATTGCTTGGTCCAAAAAAAATTGCTTTTCACTGCCTGACATTATCTCTTTTAGCAGGCGCACAAAATGAATATTTGGAAAAAAAAAAGGCTTTTTTTATTTTTTGTCTGCCCATCTAACAATTTTTGTCTTCTAGCTAGAGAATACTATTTATCATCTTCCTTGTTTTGCTTTCAAGGTAGAACAAACTAGGCCTTAGTTTTTATTCCTATGTGCTTTGAATTTCATAGAGTTTTTCCTTGCGTGTTCGTTCAAGGATCATTTGGATGTAATTAATCTTTTAATTATATTGTTCATCTTTGTTTTTTGGTTCATTTTTGTTCTGCCAGTTGTGACCACATTTTACCCAATTTGTTTACTGATTATTGTGATTGGAACGTTGTTCCACTGTTGATGACTGGAGTGTGGCTTCAACATCTGATGCTTGGGAGGAACTCAGGCTTACTGTGAGTGTCACGAGTGAAGCTAGCTGTAGAAGAACGAGATGTAATCAGAGGGTAAAGATTGAAGTGTTATGACAACAGGGAGTTTTCATAATTGATGCGTATATTTGATTGTGTAATTGTATCATGAATGTTTTCTATAGTGAAATGTTTTCATCTGGACATGATCTCATGAATATAAGCTTCGATCGAACCATGTAAATCGTTTGTGTTCTTTATCATTTATGCTTGAATGTTGTCAACCATTAGCACCTAAAGAACTTAACGAACTCTAACATCTTACTTGGTAAAAAATTCTTACTAAGTTCATTCCATTGTGCTTTGTTGTAAATGGGTATTTGAACTTGGGCTTAATATTCTTGTAAATGGGCATTTGAACTTGGGCGTAATATTCACCGAATTAACGTGTAAAATGACCTAACAGTAAACCTTAAAAATCCAACAAACCAAGATATTTAATTAATGAAAACAATATCAAAATAGGTCTATACTCTTCTACAAAGGCACAAAACTCAAAAAGAAATATTTTTTATGAAAGGTCTTGAGGTTCAGACATTAATATAAGCTCATGAAGTGAGTGACATATAGTGTTGAATATGTGCTAATTTTTTTTTTTTTTTTTGGTTTATCAAAGTGCAGCCTAGTAACGTGAAGTTAAGTCAAGTTTATTGTACTTAAAAAGGTAAGGTTCATTACGTACCCTCATGTTTACGTATCATCCTTCTTTTTTCACTCAATAAAATTTTACGTGAAGTTAAGTCAAGCAATGTGAGAGTTTGTAAGGTGTTGTGCTCGCGTAGAAATTTAGAGTGTGAATTAAGTCTTTTGATGTCTATTGTATATTACACTTGTATTGTATAGTACGTTGTTGGATAGCCACATGCCTTGGTCTAATACTTGGATTGATGTTTGGGCCTCGAGACTTTTCATAAAAAAATTATTTCCTTTTAAGTTTTGTCCCTTAGTACGTAGTAGAGGATCTTCTCATTTTGATATGTTTTTTTAATAACATATCTTAGATGTATTCTTCTTTAAGAAATTACTTTGTTTGAATTTCCTCATAATTTAGTGTGATTTGGTTTTCAGTATCATCAATATAAATAGAAAGAAAAAAATTCTAGTAGGGACAAAGTGATCATAGTTAATCAAACTTCCTGCATTATTATATAAAACCTGAATTCTATTTTTAAATAATCTCTGCTTGGAGATAGTCGACATCTATCTACCCTAGGGCTGTAATGAAATAATAATAATAATAAAAAGTGAAAATAATATTAAAAGGCATTCATATTCAACTCTTGCTCATATATATGATCATTATTGTGACTATTGTCAACAAATGAAGTTGAACAAGAACCATGCAGTGTTTATCACATAATATCTGCTACAAGTTGCTAATTGGGTTAAAAGTTGACAAAATAAATAATAATAGTGTAGAATATACAAAGTCACAGTTAAAAAAAATTAATAACTTTTCTAGAACTTGAACCTAGAATCTTGTTTTAATATCTGAAGTTTTCCTTATTTTGATTAGTTTTGAAGATAAATCTCCGACAGAACTTAATTATACAAGTTGAAAGGATACTGATCGCTTTTTTTTTTTTTTTAATACAATTTAATCTTTTAATGATAAAATGTAAACAGAGGAAAAATAGTTAAAAGATTATAGTTGGAAGCCTTTGCCAATTTAACCAAAGTGGTCCTAGCTACTTAGATTTTAGAAGGCATCTATTACTACTAATAGTTTTTGTTGTATTCTTTATAACTATCTCCCCTCTATTTATAATTTATAGTTGGAACATTAAATTGTATAAAAAAAATGATCTATAGTAAACGTTTGACCGATTTTCCTTCACCTTGTATAATTAAGTTCTAGCGGAGCTTAACCATTGGGTTTGTGACTGGATGTCAAGACTTTAGCTATTTTGGTGGGTTATCCAAAAGTCTTGTGTTCGAGTCCCAATAATGACTACCTACCACAATTATGATTTACTTGATCCATTGTGTTTGTAGGGTGTTCAGTAGGTCTGAGTGATTAAACTTTGATCATAAAATAAAAGAGTAAACTACATGATCCCACCCGAGGTTTAGTGAAATCCTGAGTTGATACCACTGGTTCAATTTATTCCATATTCTCACCCTTAATTTATTAGAACATTGTCTAATTTAATGGTAAAAGGGTAAAAGAGTCATTTTGCACTACATTAAATCTGAAATAAAAATAAAAATTTCAACATAACCCTCCACATCCAAAATTTCTCACAAAAACCCTCTCTCTAAATTTCTCTCACGGTGGCCAGATTTGGCCTTCGCGTGAGCCAAAAGCAACAGCCAAATGGCTGTTTCGACCGTCGCGGTGGCTAGATTTTGGCCACCTTGTGAGGGCCTCATGGTGGCTCTGTTTCTTAGCCCTCGCGGTGGCTAAATTTTGGCAGCCATACAGGCTTATGAGTGTAGTGTCACGCGCACGATACTATGAGTTGTGCCGGAGATGTGCGCGGGAGTAGCAAACAAGGGGGATATGGGCTTGGGTGTTGGTTGGGGCAAAGGGTCAAGCAGGTGGTGGGCGTAGTCCAAAGGAAGGTGGTTTTGGTGGCC
>WYDK02045648.1:0-15150 GCA_009867345.2 Toxicodendron radicans | reverse complement strand
AGCACAATCCGTTCAACACATAACCTTCACAAAAACATGCATTCTCCACCATAAAACACTTCATCAACGCAATCTCATCAAAAACATGATCAATGATATTTCAATCAAAACTTCTCTCCACAATAACTCGACAATCCACAAAAATCATCATCATTTTAAACACCAAATAAAATCAATCAACACACATTTTTCAACTCAACACACAACCAACATACAATCAACACATTTTTCAACTCAACACATGTAATACTCTTTCTTACTAGCTTAATAAATAGGAAAACATGCTAAAATATGCCATAAAATGTATAAATATAAAGATTGGACATGAATAAAAACATGTGCGCGCGACTTTATTTTATTAAATATATATGTACATGGCACATTTACAAAAAAATTCTTTTTATATACATATGTAAAAAACATGAGTGTGTGAACAGTGGTCCACATCTTCCTCGCTCATCGACTATACGCTTGACCGCGCTCATCGACTATACGCTTGACCGCGCTTATCTATTACCTGCAAAAATGTTGAAATTAACGGGATGAGCACTAGTTGCTGAGTAAGTAAATCATACTAAACCTTAAACATTCCCGTTAACCAAAAACTTCAACATAAATAAATTCACTTTTCTTGTTTTTCTTTCTCTTCTAACTTTCTTTCCCTTTTCTTATTCTATTCTTTTTCTTTTCTTTTCTATTTCTATTTCTATCTCTTAGCTTCTCTTCTTCATTCTTATTCTTTAACGTCTTTTCTATTGTTTCACTATTCTTTTTCTTTCATCAATCTACATTCCTGAACTTTTTAGCTATGCATAACTTCCATATCACGTGAATAATAGTGCATGCTATGGGAATATAATAATGCATTTTCTATTCTTTTCTATAATGAGCATTTCTTATTCTTTTCTTTTCTTTATTCTTTATTCTTATACTTATTCTTCTTTCTTTTCTTTCTTCATTCTTTCTTTTTCTTGCATTTCTTTCTTGTTCTTGCTTTTCTTTCTTTTCTTATTCTTTCTATGCTGATTGGACTGGTTGTGGCATGGATTTAGAGCCTTGACCATGTGAGTTTTCTTCTTAATTCTTTCTTTGTACGGTCCTCATCTACATGCACTCTTGGCATATTGTACAATTTTCTTTTATTTCTTCTTCTTATGCCACTCAATTAAGGTGGCGTGCATGTAGGTAATTTATTCTTCTTAGTCGCCATAGCCTCATATAGTGACACTCACAAGCTCCCCATCGCAAGAACCTTCTTTTTCTTTCTTTTCTTTATTCTTAAGTTATCAAAATAATTAATCACACTCTTTGATAACTTTTAATTCTTTACTCATGCATGAATTAAGAACCATGAAAATATAATTTCTTTCTTTCTTTCTTCTTTGCTTTCTTTCTTTCTTCTTTTCTTTCTTTGTTATTCTTTTCTTAATGTTCTTCCTAATATAAATATATATATATTAGGTTAAAATGCATGAATGCATGAATGGAATTCTTGTGTATGCAAGAACTTACTCACATATACTAAAATATGAAATTCTTTTTTTTCTTAATACTTAACTATTTCTTCACTTAATCCTTAAAAATACACTTATCTTAAGCATTTCAACACTTGTACCAAACTAACTTAGGGTACTTAATGAAGTCATGACTGTTTCACGGCATGATCGCTTCTGGACAGGTTGTGTCGCGGTATGAGTGCTTCTGCCTTTCTTCCTTGAATCTCTTCTTAGCTCTTCAATGACCTCTTTTTTTTTACCTTGAAAATGCTTGATTCAGTGAAAATGTTGAACATATGACTTGTATCTCTGTGAATCAGCTTTCCAATTGTCCAAGATTTGCCTAGATCTGATATCCATAGCTCCCGTTATCGTCAGAATACTGGAGCGTGCTCAAACTGGAGCTAATCGAGTATAATCTTCTAACTTCAGAATATCGTAATTTCTTCAATTCAGCTCCGATTCTCGATCCCTTTGTTCCTATGTGGTAGTCACTTTGTCACGAACATGCTTGTCTATCAATGCCACATTTCTCTCACTCAGAACCTGAAAAGACAAAAATAGCCCCGTGATCCCATAAAAGATACTTACTAGCCCTCTTTCAGAACCATACATAAATTAGTCTCAAAGATTTTGTTATTCATGAACAAATCACATAATTAACTCCACACATAATTATAAAGATTAAGCAAAAATCCAAATACACTTTTGTTATTGACTCTCTCTTTTCCTTCCACAAATCATTCATCCAGAACCCTGATAATTTTATGCACGACATCATAAGCAAAGAAGAGAACACAAGTAAAAATTTTAAGTGTACATGTAACTTCATAAGCCCAATTGTCAAATCACTCTCCACTAATGTAAAATCCACTCACTACCTAGGATCAATAGGTCTTTATATTGGTTGTAGTGTTAGGTCATGGTATGGGTTTATGAAAGAACGAGAAGGGAAAAATAATTCAAGTTAAGAGGCTTAATCCATACTTAGACCTTTCTCCTTTTCTCAAATATGCACAATCATCCTTTCTTTTCTCCACTTTATTTTTAAATTCTTTTTTTTTTCCAACTTCAATGCAAACCTTCATTTTTATTTTCCTTTTCATTGCGCATCCTCTCTTTATTACTCAAAAGTCCTTTTCTCTTTTTATTTATAAGTATTTTTTTTCAAATAGAGAAAATGGCGAAAGAAACGACTAACCCCCTGCAAGACTCACCATTCCCTTCAACCCCTAACTTAATACTCTGCATTACTCGGGTTGTGGAACACACTTTCCATCTTTACTCATCAAAGATCTCCACCATACTTACTCTAGGACTAAGCCTCTTAAAAAAAATAAGGTATGAATGTGTTTATGGCTCATAATTGAGGTGGGTGATTCGGGTTTAAAGGAAGAAAAATAAGGTTATCAACATGTTTCAAAAGCTCAAAGAGTTGACTAGCGGAAATTGAAAATTTAGGTTAGCTTGAAAGGCCCAATCGATCCAAAGATATTGCCTAAATCATTTCCTAACTAGTGCGAATTCTAAGATTTCGCCTTAAGTGATTATCAAAAGAGTTCTAACGTTCATGAACAATTTCCAAAAACAGTTAAAGTTCTTTGCTCATAAGACACACATCAAATGTCTCTAGGTTTCCGAATGACTCACCAATCAACCCCTGTTGTAGAAAGTCATAACTGAGTGTACTTGTCTTTTACCACCCTCATTACGTTTATTCCAAAGGTATTATGCTCAAAGTTACACAAAAAAAGTGTTCATGGTACTATCATCGACTCATGTAAAAGTTCTTAAAGGAGAATTTTAATTTTTTTTTTATAAAAAAATAATGAAAGTCAACTGAACAAAAAGAAAGTCACAAACAAGAACAAAATCAAATTTTACTCCTCACCCCCAACTTTTAAAATGGACATTGTCCCCAATGTGCAAACAAAATTAAACACTTACCTTTAGTTGTGCAAGGCGACGTTGTTTCGTAATGTAACGCATAACTAAAAGAAATAAAATAAAATAACAAGCATACACCTTTCTTGGCCATATTAGTGCATAATTGAAAATCATGGGTGAAAAATAAAAATAAACAAAAACACAATCCACTAAGATGTAGCATAATCCAAAAAAAGGAACAAACATAACATAATAACAATCCCTAAACGACACACACAATAAATACTAAAACAAAACGAAAAATAGGGAAAACAAGTTAAACAATAAACACAGCAGCTTATCACTCTCGACTGTCCTCAGACTCTTCCACATCGTCCCCTCATGGCTAGAACTGAAACTCAGTCAACTTATATTCAGAGGTGCCTAATTCGGCCTGCTCCATGTGAGCTTTTTGCATATTGAATAAGACTTGAAACTGCGCGGACATCCATTATGTTTGTTGCCGCTGATACTAATGAATAGTTCTTAATTGATCATGGGAACCCTCTGTCATGTCCACTGGCTGAGCACTGGATGAGGAAGTGTCCACTCCTGTGGTAGGGCTCTTTTTCTTTTGCTGCCCCATGGTCAATTTCTTCATGTATTTATAGGTCAAGCATATGTCTGGATGGAGAACCATCTCTTTTGATGTATGAGTCACCCCCGCTTGGTGGCACAATCCTGTCACGAGTTGCAGGAAGGAATAGTTGTTTTGGGGGTTGTTGGCACAATGCAGGATCTGTGAGACGATAATATTTTTTACATTCATATTTTTCTTCTTTAGTATGTCATATGACAATATGGTTTTCCCTAGGTCTACCATGCTATGGTGTGTCGTCGGTATCAATCTTGTGCTTACAAAGTACTGCCAAATGCGTGCTCTACTATGCAGCCTCCCAACCACAAACTTCTTATGTGAACCATTAGCCATAACCCACTGTGCACCTCTCGTAGTCAATTCCTGAATCACTCTGGTATGATTTACATTCTGTAAATAGTACTCATAGTCATCCTCCATGTCGTCAATGTGTGGCAACTCATAGTAAGCATTAATTGTGGTGGCATCGAATTTCACTTTCTTCCCCTTAACTCTCACTTTACCATGTGCACCTTTCGGGACATGTGCTTAAAATTCCATTACAATCGGTGCAACACCTAATGAAGGAGTAAGGACGAATCTTTGCCAGTTGAATTCTTGAATAACGTCCATGATACCGTCCACCATCATATCCCCAAAGTCCATCCCTCTTTCTTGGATGAATCCCATTTCCTTTTGATTGGTTTCCTCAAACCGCTCTCGTGCCTGTTCACTCGTAAACTTGGGATCATGGGATGAAATTCCATCATGCTTCTGCTTTTTCTTCGGTGTCATGAGTCGATGTTACAAAAGCTCACTCTATTTCTTCAATAAAGCACTGCAAAAACCACACCACAACCACATCAAAATTGAGTACAACACCACAAAACACTCCACTACCACTACACAAACACACTCAAATGAACAAAGAGCACTACATTACAGAGCACTACATTACCAAGTAACTCATCACCTCATAACTCAGTCATCTCTACACTTTACCAATAGCCTCCACACTAAAAAACAAATCAGTCCACTTACACAGCAAATCAAACCAAACTCTACACAATTGAGCAATTCATTCCACAACAAAGAGAGTCAAGTAAACACCAATTCAGCACCCCAATTCAGCAAACACTACACACATGGCCAATCACCACAACCACTACACAAACACAGTCAAATGGAACACAACCCTACAACGCACCACACTACCAAAATTCAACAATAGCTTCCACCCTCGCCCACGCAATCAATCAATCAATCAATTCAAATCGAGGGGTTTGAAACAATCAACACAAATCCCAAATAACATTGCACAGATCTCCTCCCAAATCACACTCGATGTAATGCAATATGATTCAATAATGTTAGAAGACTTAAAAGAACTGAATTGATCAATTTTCAGCAACAAATTTGAGTTGATTGATGTTTGAATGGCAAAAACCCTAATTCAGAAACCCTAAATCTCCAATGTGATTTCTCATGCAATCCTGCAAGAGAAAACAAAATATGTGAGGTCCTAAGTGTGAAGAATGTATTTGTTATGATGGGTTTGTGATTTGGGTGGCTGGAGAGTGAATTCGTCGATTGGGATTGAAAGAGTGATGAGAGAGGTGTTTGAGTTTTAAAAGGGTTGGGAATTGATTGAACCAACTTTTAAAAAAAGCGTGGGTATGCCGCGGCATAAGAGCTACTGGGTATGTTATGCCACAGCATAGTGTCGCGACATGAAGCATTTTGGGTGTATGTTTTTTCCATAGGTGTGTCGTGTCATTCTCGCTCCTGCACACTTTGTGCTGCGGTATAGTGTCGCGGCATAAGAGCTAAAAAAATTGTCCATGGGAATGTCGCGGCATACTTGCTACTGCCTACCTTTTGTCGTGGCATAGTGCCGCGGCGTGCTGTTCTGTTTTTTTTTTTTTTTTTGAAAAAGAAGAAAAAAAAAAAAACAAAATGATTAGTACATAACTCAAAGACATAAAAAGCAAACAAAACTAATGAAATTAAACATGTCAAACCAATTGAAAATCAAAACGTAAAACAAGGAACTCGGGTTGCCTCCCAAGAAGCCCTTAGTTAACGTCCTAAGCTTGACGGCTTTCTCGTTGGTCCGCTTATTTCGGTTGGTGGAGATAGATCGAAACCCTATTACATTCCACTCCATTCTTAATGTAAGGTTTCAATTGTTGTCCATTAACCTTGAATGTTCCCTTTCTGGATAGGTCACTTCAATCGCCCCATGCGGAAACACTTTGCTCACAATGAATGGTCTGGACCATCTTGAAAGCAACTTTTCTGGAAACAACGAAAGTCTAGAGTTGAATAACAATACCTTTTCTCCCTCTCGAAACTCCTTCTTCATTACGTGCTTGTCGTGCCACTGTTTCGTCTTCTCCTTATAGATCTGGGCGCTCTCGTATGCATTATTGCGGAACTCGTCCATCTCATTGAGTTGTCGCAACTGTTTGGTGCCCACTGCCTTTGGATCGAAGTTCAAAATTCTCATGGCCCAATATGACCTATGGTCTAACTCGACCGGGAGATGATAGGCTTTACCGTAAACCATCCTATACGGCAACATACCAATTGGTGTTTTGAATGTAGTTCTATATGCCCAAAGAGCATCGTCAAGCTTCATCGACCAATCCTTCCTAGAAGTGCTCACGATTTTCTTTAAAATTCTTTTCAACTCCCTATTTGATACCTCAACTTGACCACTTGTCTAGGGATGGTACGGTGTCGCAATTCGATGTGTCACACCGTACTTACTCAACAATGCATCAAACTGCCGATTGCAAAAGTGAGAACCCCCATCGCTTAGTATTGCCCTAGGCGTGCCAAACCTTGAAAAGATGTTCTTCTTGAAGAATTTTACCACAACCCGAGCATCATTGGTGAGGAGTGCGATAGCTTCCACCCATTTTGAGACGTAATCTATAGCTACAAGAATGAAACAGTTAGAAAAATATGATAGGAAAGGTCCCATCAAATATATGCCTTGCATATCAAATATTTCGACTTCTAATATGTTACTAAGAGGCATTTCATTTTTCCTAGAAATGTTCCCAACCATTTGACATGCATCACAAGTAAGAACGAAATGATAGGCATCTTTAAATAAAGTGGGCCAGAAAAATCTTGACTGAAGAACTTTGGCGGCTGTCCATGTTGCTCCAAAATGCCCTCTAACCTCCAACGAATGGCAATGTTGAAGAATGTCCTTCATCTCTTCCTTTGGTACACACCTCCTAACTATTTGATCCACACATTGCTTGTACAAGAATGGATCTTCCTAGAAATAATACTTCAAGTCCGAAAAGAATTTCTTCCTCTTTTGATATGTCATTCCAGGTGGTAACACCTTTTTAGCTAAGTAATTGGCTATGTCGGCAAACCATGGTCCATCTTGCACGACGAAAAGTTGCTCTTCTGGAAACTGCTCATTGATTGTCTTCTCTTCTTATGTATCGTCTCTCATTTGCTCCAGCCGGAATAAATGGTCAGCTACTTGATTCTCGGTTCCCTTCTTGTCTCAGATTTCCAAGTCGAACTCTTGAAGGAGTAGTACCCATCAGAGTAGTCATGGCTTGGAATCTTTCTTTGCTAGAAGGTACTTTAATGCATAATGATCGTTATACACGATGACCTTTGTACCTAGCAAGTAAGAACAAAACTTATCAATAGAAAAAACAATGGCTAAAAATTCTTTTTCCGTTGTCGCATAGTTAAGTTGCGATCCATTTAAAGTCCTGCTAGCATAGTAAATAACATGCAATATTCTACCTTTACGTTGCCCTAAAACAACACCTATTGCATAATCACTAGCGTCACACATTAACTCAAAAGGTAAATCCCAATCAAGAGCAACAATAATAGGAGCAGATATCAGTTTAGCTTTCAAACACTTAAACGCTTCTAAACACTCTTTCGTGAAATTAAAACATGCATCTTTAACCAATAAATCACACAGAGCTTTAGAGATTTGGAGAAATCCTTGATGAATCTCCTATAGAAACCGGCATGTCAGAGGAAACTCCTAATGGCTTTCACAGAATTTGGAGTTGGTAATTTCTTAATGACCGCCACCTTTGCACGATCCACTTCAATTCCATTGCTAGAGATTCTATGACGAAGGACAATTCCTTCTTACACCATGAAGTGACACTTTTCCCAATTTAGCACCAGGTTGGTCCCCACGCATCTTTGCAAAACCAATGAAAGATTAGTCAAACATGAATCAAATGAATTACCTACCACAGAAAAGTCGTCCATGAAGATCTCGATGGATTTCTCCACCATATCAAAGAAGATGGCCATCATGCATCGTTGAAATGTGGCTGGTGCATTGCAGAGCCCAAACGACATCCTCCGATAAGCAAATGTCCCATATGGACATGTGAATGTCGTTTTCTTTTAATCTTCTAGGGCGATCACAATCTGGTTGTATCCTGAATACCCATCCAGGAAACAATAAAATGCATGGGCCGCTAATCTTTCCATCATTTGGTCAATGAAAGGTAGTGGGAAGTGATCCTTGCATGTTGCGAAGTTAAGCTTCCGATAATCAATGCACACACGCCACCCCGTAACCGTTCCTGTTGGAATGAGTTCATTGTTGTCGTTTTGCACCACCGTCATTCCTCCCTTCTTTGGTACTACTTGAGTCGGGCTTACCCAAGAACTATCTGAGATTGGGTAAATAATTCCCGCATTCAACAACTTCAACACTTCTTTCTTGACTACCTCTTGCATTGTTGGATTGAGTCGTCTTTGCGGCTGCACTGTTGGTTTTTAGCTTTCTTCCATTAGTGTCTTGTGCATGCAAAACGATGGCTTATTCCTTTGATGTCAGCTATAGTCCACCCAATAACCGTCTTGTATTGTCGTAGTACCCTCGGTAACTTTTCTTCCTCTGCATCACTCAACGAAGCATTAATAATAACAGGATAAAATTTTGAATCTTCTAGAAATGCATACCTTAAATGAGATGGAAGTTGCTTGAGTTCGAGCGTAGAAGACTCATTTGTCAGTGAGGCGGAATGGCTCTCCACTGCCTTAACTTCACAAATCTCATTCTTGCATGGTGCTTCAATTGAGGGTAGGGCATTCAAAAATTTTAAACACCATTTCAAATCTTCTCTGTCCACTTTATCTTCATTTGTCCTTGCATTGACTAGACAATTCTCTAAGGCAGAGCTCGGATAATTTTCTTTAATGGCTTTGGCAACTAATTCATCCACCACATTTATTACGAAGCAAGTATCTCGCTCGGATGGATATTTCATAGCTTCAAAGAATTTAAATTCAATTTGCTCATCCTCAACCCACAAAGTAAGCTTCCCTTTGTGAACATCTATCAATGTCTTTCCCGTAGCTAGAAAAGGTCTACCCAAAATCAATGGCACTTCCCAATCTTCTTCCATGTCAAGAATAATAAAATCCACTGGGAAGAATTTTATCTACTTTAATTAAAACATCCTAGAGGGGATAATTAAAACATCCTCTATAACCCCCCCAGGATGTTTTATAGACCTATCTACTAATTGAAGATGGACATATGTCGGTTTGATTTCCCCTAGGCCTAGTTTCTTGTAGATAGAGTATGGCATCAAATTAATACTAGCATCTAAATCACATAACACCTTATCAAAATGCACACTACCTATTGTATAGGGAATTGTGAAACTCCCTGGATCTCTGAGCTTTTGTGGTAGCTTCTTCAACAACAAAACACTACACTCTTCTGTCAGCATCATCATCTCGTGTTCCTCAAATCTCTTCTTTTTGGTAAGAATTTCTTTGAGGAACTTCGCATATTTCGGCATTTGCTCCAACATGTCTACAAAAGGAATGTTGATGTGGAGACTTCGTAATGTATCTGTAAACTTGCCGAATTGTTTGTTAACTTTCTATTTTTGCACTCAGTATGGATACGGAAGATCAATCTTCTCCTTTACCTCAGTTTTGCCACTTTTAGTATCTGTGTCGTGGCATAGTTCTGCCCAGTTTCTCAATTTTTGACTATTTTTCTTCTTTATCTTCACTTCTTGACCCTTTCAATTCTTTACCATTTCTCAACATAATGGCATTTACCCCCTCCTTAAGATTCTTCTCTGTATCACTAGGTAACGAACCCTAAGCTCTTCCCGAAAGAATATTGTGAATCTGGCAAATTTGTGTCTCAAGATTTCTTATAGAGGCGGGTCGATTTTGCAACAAGATTTCATTATTTTCAAATCTTTTACCCGACTCCTCCATAAATTTGGTGAGAACATTTTCCATATTGGACCTATTTTCTTGTTGTTGAAAACCTGGTGGTTGCTTGTGCTCATTATTATTACCCCATGAGAAGTTTGAATGATTACGCCACACTGGAGTATATGTGCTGGAGTATGGATTCCTTTGCCCTCGCTGAAAATTATTCACGTAGTTGGCTTGCTTTGGTTGGGCAAAAGAATTCCCCATTTGACAATCTCCTGATGCATGATTTCCTACACAAAAATCACAAATTAGAAAAGATGAAGATGTGTCAATTGCATTTACCTTAATGCAACTCTCAATTGCTTTTGGATGGTGACAAGCTGAGCGGATAATGCAGTGTAACTGTCAACTTCATGCACTCCCGCTGTTCTCCTTGGCACATTTCTGTCCGAATACTTCATGTAGTTATTGCTCACCATCACTTCAATCAAGTTGTATGCTTCTTCAGGCGTCTTGTTGTTCAGTGCGCCTCCACTTGCAGTGTCAACTATAACTTGTGTGTTTGGAATCAGTCCATTGTAGAACGTCTGTACTTGTAGCCAAACTGGCAACCCATGGTGAGGACACTTTCTTAAAAGATCTTTTTACCTCTCCCAAGCTTCATATAGTGACTTCATATCTTGCTGGTAGAAGTTGGTGATGTCACTCCTCATTTTTGCAGACTTTCCAGGTGGAAAATATTTAGCAAGAAAGGCACTCACTAATTGATCCCATGTTGTAATTCCTCCAGGTGGCAATGAGATCAACCAAGCTTTGGCTTTATCCCTCAATGAGAAAGGAAAAAGCCTTAGCCTAATTGCATCGTCTGAAACCCCATTATGTTTGAAAGTATCATAGAGCTCTAAGAAACTTGCTATGTGTAGGTTCGGATCATCACTTGGCAACCTTCCAAATTGGATTGAGTGTTGGATCATTTGGATGATGCTGGCTTAGTTTCAAAATTGTTAACCAAAATTGGTGGCCTCCTAATGCTAGACACACTCCCCTTAAAAGTAGGACTTGAGTATCCTTCAATGCCCTCTAATTAACAACATTGGTCCTTGCCAAATTCTCTCTATTACCATCGTTCTTGAGACCCTCTTCCTTGTTTCTCGTTTGGTTAGGATTTACCGTGCGATCTCCCATTAGAAATGCTTCTTGAGTACTCCCTTGTTTCCTTACTTTTCGTAACCTTCTTATTATTCGCTCGATTTCAGAATCGTAAGGATTAAGCTTTACTCATTTAGAACGCAAACTCTCCAGGAACTACAAGCACGAAAAATTCGCCATCAGAAATCAGAAAACTGAAATAAAACAAATCAAATTAGTAACTAGATAGTCCGTATTAATATTGATAAATTAAGATTCCCCGGTAGCGGCGTCAAAAACTTTTTGTGAAAATCCGCAAGTGTACGGAATCGCACAAGTAATATAATGGAAAAGTCCAGATATCGTACCCAAGGGAATCCTATTATCAAGTACCAATTTAACTATTGTGTTACTATCTGACTAAATCAACTTCGGTTGAGAAAATTCTTAACTAAAATTAACAACTAAAACTAAACAGTTCAATTGATGAAAACATGCTAAAAACCCTTGGAAATTACTTCAGATAAAACAACCTACGGCATAGACTTTGCACCGATTCCTCTCTCATATGTGTTGATGACTTGCAGAACTCCAATAAATCCTAAATGTTAGAATCCTAGACTTTCCAATATCTCTCTCTCGAGCAGTTATCGAATTAACTCATAACTGTTAACCAGAATTATCTATAATTAGATTTAAACAATTAAATATCATTAAGCTTTCTGGATTCTCCCAAAACCTCATAGATCGCGTTAACCTATCTCTAGCATTCGCTCAATCTATGACTTTATTACCAACAACCAACTAAGTTTCATCTCTCGATCTCAACCTAGTTCATTAATTCATTCAATCCTAGGGTCCTTAGAATTAAAAACATTAACAACAATAATAAAACTTAGGTTCATCTCAATGGAAGTACTACAGTTCATACAATCACATATTCAGAAGAATTGGGCTATATCTTAGCCCTAGAATACAATTTAGTTCATGCTCAAGAAGAAATAAAAACAAATGATTTTATTGATCATCAAGAGTAACATGATAACAGACAAGTCAAAGGAAAACTTCACTATGGTTGATCAAACTCAATTAATAATTTCTTGCTCTTGACCAATCTCCCTTTTGCAGCTCTTCCTTGATTATTCAACATAAAACGTAAGATAAAAACTAAAACTCTCTATTTTTCTTTTTAATTCAGTTCTAGGGTTTCCACATGTGTTTTTTTTTCCTTTCCTCTTTTGCCCTTGGACTCATTAGAGTCATTAAAAACACGTAAAAATGGAGAAAAATGAAAAACATAAAAGTCGTGATTGTGTCGCGGCATGATCACTTCTGGACAGGTTGTGTCGCGGCACAATGCCGCGACATGAGTGCTTCTGCCTTTCTTCCTTGAATCTCTTTTTAGCTCTTCAATGACCTCTTCTTTTGACCCCGAAAATGCTTGATTCAGTGCAAATGGTGAACATATTACTTGTAGCTCTGTGAATCAGCTTTCCAACTGTCTAAGAATTGCCTCAATATCTCCCATTATAGTCAGAATACTGGAGCATGCTCAAACTGGAACGTAATCGAGTACAATCTTCTGACTTCAAAATTCTGTAACTTTTTCAATTCAGCTTCGATTCTTGATCCGTTTGTTCCTACACGGTAGTCACTTTGTCACGAACACGCTTTTCTATCAACACCACATTTCTCTCACTCAGAACTTGAAAAGACAAAAATACCCTTTTGATTCCGTAAAAGATATTCATGACAAAAGTTGATAAAGTCAGCTATTAAAATCCCATTATCCATACAAATATCCTCAAGAAACACTAAGTATTCGAATATTTTCAAGCTCTTATCAATCACATAATGTTTTATCAAAGAATGAATCTCCTAACTGGATCTTGCAGTTTAGAAGGTAGTTTATTTTACAGTATGGCACTGTATTCTTTACTGAGCATAACCGTACCATGGTCCTTGATCTTTCGCTTGTTAGAAATGATGTCTTTAAAGACCTTCACATAGTTAGGCATCTATGCTAAGGCTTCAGCAAATGGAATATTTCTTTGCACTTTCTTAAAGATCTCTAAAAAGTTTGAAAATTGTTGATCCAATTTATCCTTCCTAACTCTATTGGGATAAGGAAATTTAGATACATATTTTTCAACAACTACAAAATCATAAATTGACGTACCTTTTCCTTTACCTCTTGCAATTTCCTTTACCTTAGTCTTTGTTTCTTTTTCTGAATTCACTTTCTTTTCTTCAATAGAGATTTGTAACTCAGCTTCACTTTTCACCTTCTTTTGCGAGTTTTCTTCATCAATCACCTTCCATCCCTCAAGGTTATGGCCTTACATTGCTCCTTCGGGTTCTTTTTTATGTCACTAGGTAAATGCCTTTATTGTCTACCTGAAAGAATATTGGCCAACTGGCCAATTTGAGCCTCTAAATTCTTGATAGAAGCATCTTGATTCTGAAATCTTGTCTCTGCAGTACTCAAGAACTTCGCCACCATATCCTCTAGATTTGATTTCTTCTATTGAGATGGAGAACCCGACGGTTGAGGTTTCACTTGATTGTTGGTACTCTAAGAGAAATTTGGGTGATTCCTCCAACCTAGATTATATGTCTCATTGTATGGATTGTTATTAGGCCTGCAAAAATTTGAAACATAATTAGCTTGATCAGGCATAGAATTAACAACAAACATATCACCTAACTGGCACTCATGGTTAGAATGATCATTGCCACAAAAATCACACACTGAAGCAATTATCGCAGGTTTCTGAACTTGAAACCCATCAATCTTCTTATTCAACGCCTTCATTTGTACTGCCAAAGCTGTGATAGCATCTATGTTATGAACACTCATTGTTCTGCTCACAAGCAACCTTTATGTCGGTCATTGATAAGAATTTGAAGCCATTTCCTCTAGCAATTCATAAGCTTGGTCTGATGTCTTCTTACCTAGAGTACCACCCGTAACAACATTGATCATATTTCGGACTTCCCTATTAAGACCATTATAGAATGTCTAGACTTACAACCAAATTTGTAATTCATGGCGGGGACATTTCCGGAGCATGTCTTTGAACCTTTCCAATGCTTTGTATAATGACTCTATTCCTACTTGCACAAACATAGTAATATCATTATGCAACTGTGTAGTCTTTACAGGAGGAAAATACCTATTTAGGAATTTTTGTGCCATCTGCTCCCAAGTTGTAATTGAGCCTGCTGGTAATGAGGTCAACCAATTCTTAGCTTTGTCTCTGAATGAAAACGGGAACAATTTCAATCATATAGCTTCATTGGAAAATCCATTGTGCTTGAAAGTATCCCAAATATCCAGGAAATTTGCGATATGTAAGTTGGGATGCTCTTGTGCCAAACCACCAAATTTCATCTATTGTTGAATCATTTGGATGATTTCTGGCTTTATCTCAAAAGTGGTGGCATTGACCACTGGTCGTCGAATTGTCACACCCTCTCCCGGGTGGCCTTTACCCGACCGGATCCGGGTGCTCCGTGGGACTTGCGTTCCGAAAGGAGGGTGAGTTTTTGAGAAACTGTTAATAAGATTCAATAAAATTTTCTTTAAATAACACATATGCAAAGTTATTTTACAATCCAAAATCAAAACATTGTATCAGAGTCGTTTACATGACAATCGATATGCTGAAATGCGGAAACATGCGTCCGGCCATCGACCTACACTAGAGGATGCAACTCGACTCCTGGACACTGACCTGGAGGGGGGGGGGGGGGAATCAAAACAGTGAGCTGGGAGGCCTAGTGAGTGGATAATACATTTATAAAATACAATACTTT
>WYDK02045604.1:0-15166 GCA_009867345.2 Toxicodendron radicans | reverse complement strand
TCATCACCAATTTCATGCATATTATCCCAATTGATCAAAAACTACTCAACTTGGTGAAACCCTAACAATGGCCGAATTTACCCTTCCATACTCAACACTAAATTCTCATCTTCCCAAGCATGTGGAGCGGTTGTGTCGATTGGCTCACCAAAATCCTTGAAAATTCCAAAAAATAGCACGACTTCTGGAACAATGATGTTCTTTTAGGGAACGATCTTGGCTTACACACGGTCGTGCGAGATGGTCATTCCACATCTTCTATTTGATTTTCAAACTTGAATTTTGACAATCAGCATGAAGTCCTTTGGATTTGAATATCTTTGCCTTTGACTTTGTTAGAATGGTTGTGCGGTCTTGGTCATGTCGAAATGGTAGAACAAACCAATTGGACAGAAGCATGCATGATCAATTCGAACGATCTCGCTCCTGCCTGCATAATCACCTATGTTAAGTAAACAACTTGGAACAGTCGTGTGGTTGCATGGCACGGTCGTACCAACTGTACAACTTGCATTTTGTTTGGGTTATGACATTTGTCATACTTTTGCACATACTTAGATATTCAATCAATCTTTTGAATAGGTTTGGCACATCAAAACATATGAGGGCTCAACATACTCATTCATGTATGTTCATAATAAATCAAATTGCAGATTGACAATATTGTTAATTAATATTAATAAAATAAACGTGAACATTGATGGAAAATCTCAATATACAAGTACATTCAACATCTACATAAGCCTAGAGATCTAACATGTCTATTAAATGTATATCTATGTATAGGCTTTGTAAATTGATCTGCAACCATGTCATGTGTAGATATGTACTTCATGTTCACCTCTTTTTGTGCCACCAAATCTCGTACAAAATTGTATTCGATATCTATGTGTTCTGTGTTACCATGATATTTGAGATCCTTAGTGTATGCTATTGTTGTTTGTCTGTCACAATTTACTCTCACTGGTTCAATAACAACATTAATTATTCCCAAATGATTCATGAACCGTCTCAACTAAACTGCTTCTTGAACTGCAGCTGAAAATGCTACAAACTCAGTCTCCATTGTAGATAAGGATATACATGATTGTTTCTTACTATTCTAAGATATAACCCCACCATTTAATAAGAAAAAATATTCAGAAGTAGATTTCCTTTCATCTAAATCTCTTCCGCAATCAACATCGGTGTAGCCTCTCAAGTGTAAATCATTTCCCTGATAATATAGTGAGTAATCAACTGTTCCTTTTAGATATCTTAAGATTCTCTTCACTACTTTCTAATGTGCTTGTCCTACTTTAGATTGATTTCTACTCACTAGCCCAACAACGCAACAAATATCAGGGTTTGTGCACATCATGGTGAACATGAGACTTCCAACAACACTTGTATAAGAAACATTCCTCATTTGTTCCTTATGGAGTCTTTGGACATAATTTACAACTCAAAGTCTCGCCTTTCGAGATAGGGTTGTATATGGGTTTGCAATCTTGCATATAAAATAATTCAAGAATTTTCTTAATGTATGGCTCTTGTGAAAGAGACAACAATTTCCTTGAGCGATCTCTTGCAAACTTGGCTCCAAGGATATATGCAGCTTTACCCATATCTTTCATCTCAAATGAGATGATAACCAACCTTTGATTTCATTCACAAATCCATTGTCATTTCCAGCTATAAGTATATCGACATATAATGATAATATAACAAATTTGTTATTGGATCTCTTTGTATACACACAATGATCTTCCTCAATCATTTTGAAATCATACAATATTATTGCATTATGAAATCGAATGTACCAATGTCTTGAGGACTACTTGAGGCCAAAAATTGACTTTAAAAGTTTACACACTTTATGATCTTGACCTTTTCTAATAAAACCTATTGATTTTTCCATATAGATATCCTCTTGTAATTCTCCATTGAGAAAATAAGTATTTACATCCATTTGATGTAATTCAAGATCAATGTTATCAATTATAGCTAGAATAAGTTAGATTGAGGTAAATTGCACAACAGGAGAAAAATTTTCTTCATAATCTATTCCTTCTTGTTGTGTATATCCCTTCACGACTAAGCGAGCTTTGTATCTTTTAATACTACCATTAGCTTTAAGCTTGATTTTGAGAACTCATTTGTTCCCAATGGCTTTGCGTCCTTTCCATAAATCAACCAATTCTCATACTTGGTTTGATTTCATAGACTCCATTGCTTTCATCCATTTTTTCTTTAAGAGCCTCATTTACATTCCTTGACTCTTCTTCATCTTGTGGAGTAATTAGGAAAATTCTCCCTTCAATCTCAAATCGTCGACATGGAACGTGTTTCCTTTTTTATCGACGTATTGGAGATTGCTTGGTGTTATTCGCACTTGGACTAGCTATCACTACAAAAAAAAAAAGGGCTTTCTTGACAGGTAATAATTATCAAGAAAGGGGTTGACAATTTTTCAACTGTCATTGTAGCCATTGTCAAGAAAGGGTCTTAATAGTTTTTGAACTATCAATAGCCCTTGTCAAGAAAGGTTCTTGACAGCTTGATAGATTCCTGATAGTTTGAAAACTATCAATGATTTAGGCGAATTTTAACCAAAACCTTAACAATTTTTGAACTGTTAAGGATTTGTTTTTTTTTTTCTGGATTTTAATCAAATTCATGTCAGTCTTGAAACTGTAAAGAAATTGTTTTTGCTAAATATTTTTTTAAAATTATTTTATTTTCTTGATTAATAACAATTAGATCATAGAATAGTGCAACAAAATTATTCATAATAATTTCCCTTCCAACAATTATCACAATTCAATAATAAGTTTACACATTCAACAATTGATTGAATGGTACATATATTATTGTTGCTCTGAGTAAACAAAATTGAACAACAGTATAAATTTTAAAATATAGCATATATAAGCAACTATAAAAATGAAAAGTAATCCATTCAATAATTACAAGTTTGATACATAGTTTTTGCCCTTAATGGCCCATAACATCACTGAAATAACAAAACCTAAAAAACGTTTGATACATACATTGCCCATTCTCCTCTGACTTCATCGACCTTCACATCTGTGTTTATTTTTTCCCATGAACTATAATAGTAAGCACAATAAGACTAATCAACAAATTATATCAACTATATCTTACTATAATTCAAAACTGCAGCAAAAAAAAAAAAAAAGCTTACATTGTTTTTCATTAATGCTAACCCATTCTCAACTATATCTTTCATGTCATTGACTTAGGCATTGAATTTTCATCTGGTAGAACATCATGAAGGGTACACAAAAAATCCGAGAAACTTGTGTCTGACCACCCATATTTCCCTTTCAAGTATTGGAATTTCATCAACCCACTAAGCATACTATACTTTGCACCCATTTATACAATGGCTTTTCACTATATTCTAGAAGTGTTTTCAATGTATTTGGATCTTCATTTCAATACTTGTGAGCATCATGAACCATAACCTTTGTAAAATCAAAGTCTTTAAATGTTGATTCATTGGGATATGAATCATTGATGTTCCTAGAGTCATTGTCATCAACCTCTTCTCCATGAAAACCCAAATCCTATAATTTTCGTTAAAACCTAACACAAAAAAATGCTCCGGGACATCCTGAATTGTATGATGAGACATATTTTCACATCTTATGCATGGACATGGAATCTTATGTGGATCATCACACTGTGTTTTTGCGAACTCCAAAAAGAAATCCACACCATCTTCATATTCTTTAGACAATCTATCTAAAGAAATCCAAGATTTGTCCATATTGAATATGATGGTAAACCCTGGAAGAAGATGATGCTCACGTGTAAAAATATATCATTTCATACACTTCATGGCCAAATGCAGACTTCTAAACTAAAGAAGCAATGAAGAAGATTACTTGAATGAGCTTCAAAGACGTTGTGATGCTAAAGACTAAAGAGTGAAGGCTGAACGCAAACAGGTTGAGCGGTAGGTGGCACTACCTGTGTTTTCTCTTTTAATGTTTGTGTGTTTTTTTTAAATCTTAACTTTATGACAAATGAATACTTACTACTCACTTTTTGTTAGTACTAGAACAGTAGACACTTTTATTCTAACTATGAAATTCAATTAAAATGAATAATTCTTTTAGGACCCACCAAAACTGTTTCACCCATATGAGACAATCATTCCCAAATCAGGGGAAAATCTTATCCCTTAGAGTGAAGTTAAGTGTCTGCTATGGTTTCCTAATCTTAAATTAGGAAAGACACAAAATTTTGCTGCAGAAGGTTTTTGAGTACTTAGCAATCATAATATTGGGCGATGCCTAGTATGAAGTACATGTTATCCTTACCATGAACAATATCAAATAAGTAATGCAATTATTATTATTTTTTTTTTTGTGTAGCAAATAAGTAACATGAGCAGTTCAACATTGAATGATGGAAAGCTATGTTCAAATAGTGTAGCCAGTAAATATTGGTGGTTTATATGATGATGACAAGTTCAAAATTGAAGAAGAGATAAAACACATTCTAACTAAAACACATCCTAACTAAAACAATGGGTGGAAGCTATCACAATTAGAAAGCTTAAACAACAAGCACAAAAATTCATGATATTCCATGATGATCAAAAGCAAAGAAAGAAAGAAAATACAAAAATGGAGGATTAGATCTTATTATTGCTTTGCGGAGATGCTGGCTTTTAGAAAATGACAGTTTGGTTCGGGCAAACAGTTTCAATTTTATTTCTTTCTTTGTTTCTATTGTCTTGCTAACATAAACCTAATAGAAAATGGTTAAAAAGAATGAATGAAAGAAATCAAGTTAACCCATTTTGGTCGTGCAAATTCTTCATCAAGTCAAGCAAACCTACAAATAAGGCATGATATTTGCAATCTAAAGGTTAGATTTTGAAACAATGTCTCCAAAGAATTCATTAAATAAAGGCAAAATAAGGATACTTCAACATTTTTCATAACAAATTCACATTTTCACAATCTCACGGCTTCATTAATAATATCATACTTCACCTCAACACTTTAAATCTCAGTACTGTTCTCAGATTCACATCTTCAGAGTCTCACAACTTTTATCAATAACATCAGAAGTTCTAATTGTATTTCTATCATCATAACAACTTCAAACAACACAAACTCAGTGCTTCAAATCTCAATCACAATCTCACTGCTTCATCAATAACTTCACAAATTCTAACTACATTTCTTTCATCATAATAGCTACAAACAACACATACTTCATTAATAACATCATACATCTTGCATTGGACCATAACTCACGAGAATCACATATAGCATCAAAACGCAGTAATTAAATTTCGTTTGGAAGCAAATGATGAGATTTTCCTTGAAATCAAAGGAAGAAGAGCCTCACGAGAATACATGCATTGTTTTAGAATTGTTTGAAACATATTTTCAAAGCAAAATCTCTAATTAATCCAAAAATACAGAAGGCAAATAGAACCAAAATGCAATATTGTTTTAGAATCAACTCACAATACATGATAACTCAAAGCAATCAAAATGAGATACATGCAAAAAAACCCTAAAACTTAAAACCCTAAATTGAAAAAATTAATGTGAACAAACGCTTACCTTGAGCTAGCCGTGGAATTTGATTTAGTGGAAGTTCTGCGATTCAATGGAAGTTAGACAAAGATATAATGTATTTGGAAAAGGGGGGAATGTCTATCATTCTTAGGTGGAATCAATTTTGGCGGATCTTTTTTATGGGTTTTTGGTTTCTGGATTTTTGGTGAAAGATTGGGTTGGCCCTAGGTTTTTCTTAATGAAAAATGGATGGGAGAAATGGGTGGGATAATGCCTTAGTGAATTTTTGGAGGTGGGAAACTTTGGCTTATTTTCATTTTTTGTTTTTTTAATTAAATCCTTGACAGTTAAAAACTATCAAGGATTGACAATATACCAGTCAAGAAAAAGAATTTTACAATTGGATTTTGTAAAACGGTCAAGAATTAGAGAAAATTCTTGATTGTTCAAAAACAGTCAAGAATTTATCAAGGTTTACAATTCTTGACTATTTTCTAGAACAGTCAAGAATTTCTGTCAACTCATTCTATCAAGGAATGCCTTTTTTTCTTATAGTGTATCATAGTCAGATCGTCAGTAGGGAACGGTGGAGGATATGAAACTGAGTCATCAACTTCCATATCGTTCCACTGGGATGTAGTATAACCAATTGGTTTTCAGCAGCGAAATTGCATTGGTCTTATGTTTTAGATAGAAATAAGTCTTGACCTATCTCTCCCTTCTTAGGAAAATCAGTTTCTAAAAAACATGACATCTTGTGATTCAAACTCAGTGAAGTTACCACTTTCTTGTTCCCCTATGAACACATATCCTCTGGAATGCTCTGAGTACCTTATGAAGATACATTTCTTACCCCTTGGACCTAATTTTCCATATTTATGGGAAGGATCATGAACATAGACAACACGTCCCCATGGTTTTAGGAGACTAAAATTGGGTTTCATATTTGTTCATAACTCATATGGTGTAGTAGTAACAGATTTGGAAGGTATTTGGTTGAATATGTATGTGGCAGTCACTAAGGCATCGCCCCAAAAGGTGATGGGCAAATTTGTTTGTGCTATCATAAACTCACCATTTCAAGTAGGGTTCTGTTTCTTCTTTTTGTAACACCATTCTGTTGCGGAGTTCTTGACATAGTTAATTGATATTCTATTCCCATTTCATCACAAAAATTTTTGAACTGATCAGATGGATATTTACAACCTCGATTGGTTAGCAAAAACTTTTATCTTCTTATCTAATTGATTCTCAACTAAGTTTTTAAACTTCTTAAAGCATTCTAAACCTTCAAATCTATGAGAGATAAAAAAAACATAACCATATAAGGTGAAATCATCTATAAATGTGATGATATAAACAGTTCCACATCTAGCCCTCATATTCATTGGACCACGAATGTCAAAATGAATCAATTGCAATGAAACTTCTAGCCATAAATTATCATCATCATTATTGGAAGATGTAATTAAAGAAAACATGCATTTCTATAATTATAATCAATATCTAGTATAATAAAACCATCGGAAATATAACCACAACCATCTTAAGTCGTGTCCAAAAACGAATTGACACCAGTACTTGAAATTTTTAAATTAAAACCTAATTTAATGAGTTCTAACACAGAAATCAAATTTTGACGAATATCAGGTGTATATAACACATCATGTAAGTATAGGATTCGACCTCTACGCATGATCAACTTGCATGTGTCGATCCCCTTAACTTCCACTCTTTAATTGTTACCAACATATATCCATTTTTGTTTCTTGTGGTATGTAATGCCCACACCGAGAAGCGTAAAAGGTACATAAGATTGTATATTTCATTCTCATACCCATAGTATTAATCCTTTGAAATTGCCTTAAATGAAATAAAAAGAATTAGTATTAAATCTTCACTAGAGGTAAAATGGTCTTTTCACTTGGAATTAGAAGAAAAAGTGGGGAATAAAATGAAAGCGTTTTAGGTGAAAAATGTGTTTATAGTGAGGGCATTTGCGTAAAAGCACAAGTGGCAAAATTGTAAATAACACCAAGTGGATGGGCAAAATGGGAAAGTAGTGTAAAAATTTTATTATATAAAGAATGGAAATCTAAAATTCTCTCCATTCTTCTACCTCTCATTGCTGACTTCAACCTCTCATTTTCTCTCAAATTTTCATTCTATTTTCCATAGAAAATCAAGTGATTTTAGGTAAAGATGCTTAGGGCTTTTCATACACTATACTTCTAAGGTATAAATCTAAGTTTTTGAAGAGTTTTTACATACTTTAATCACTTGTTTTTCATGTTTTGGTGCTGTTCTAGATTGAAGGGAGTGATAGTTTGATTCAAGGAAGGATTTTGGCTTGAAAAGGTATTAATTCAAGGTAGGTAAATCAAGTTTAAGTTGAGATTCACTTTACCCTAGGTTTATGGTAAGAGGTGAATTGGAATATTGATTAATTATGCCATGATTGATGATGTTCATGTATCCATCTTACTTTGGAGTGTATTAATATGAAGATTGAATGATTAGAGAGTTGAGAAATTGTGTGGATTAAAGAAGTCAAGAATTCGACCAAGTTTGGTTATAGCCTCCATGGTGTTTTTCTTGCATACTTGATGATGTATTCATGTTGTTTATGATGAGATGATGAAGAATTAATGATGAAATGGTGAAGATGTGGGACCATGATCATTAGGGGAGAATTCGGCCAAACCATATAGTGGCCTTCATTGAGTTTTTTTTTTATTATGTGTTGTTATATTTATGCTTTAGATAATGAGATAGATAAGAATTATGTTTGGAAGTGTTGATTTTCGGCCAAATTAGTAAGTTTAGGCCATGATGCTTTAATGTGTTTTTGATGCCTTGAAGTCTAAATTCTCATGTTTTATTGCATGATTTAGATCAAGGTGTCAAGGAGACGAAAGGCAAAGAAATTGGTGAAGAAATTCTCCAAAAAGGTAAGGAAGAACCTCCCATGGAATAGGAATAAATGACTTAAATTTTATGCTTTAGGGCATAGAATTTAATAATGGCAATTGTTTATATTTTATGTTTGGTTGTGGAAAGGAAGTGTTGATACAAATGTGGCATATTTCGTAGTAAGGAGGGCCACGAGGTCGCATTGTATGATTGCCATAAGAAGTGTAATTGTGTGGTATGAGTAAATGTATATTGTTTTGGTTATGTTTGGTAACCATTATCATGGTGAATGAATGATATATTACATTTTGTAATAAGTATATTAAAGACCTTTAGGGAGGAGGTTCAAAAGATCCATAATGCTATACGTCATGATTGATTGTTAATAGAATTTTTATGGCATGATTATATTATGACAAATTCGGAATTGGTGAGTTGAAGGACTATTTCGACCTTTCTTCAATATTCTGAGTACAACTTGAGCTATAGAAATCAGAATGAGATGATTCGTAAAGCATTAGAAATATAAGTAATAGTTCTATAACTTTTATGTTTTAACCGAGAACCAATTTTGTAAGTAATAGAGTGATATATGACCAGAAAAGTAAGGTTTTGGATTATAGTCCAATGTCAACATAGTTAATCTTTATAAGTATAAAATGATTATGCAATGTTTTAATGATGCCATGTACTAATGTTTTATATTAGTTAGATGAATTTTAATGAAATTATACATGGATATGAGCATGAATGCGTGATAATGTTATGAAATGGCATGAAGACATAATGAAATACATGTTTTATGATGATAAATGTGAGCTAGATGTAAGTGATGGATTAATAATCTATGCTCACTAAAACATGTATTTCCATGCGATAAGATGTTTGAAATGCATGTATACAAATGAAAACGCGTAAGCATATTCCTCGTATACTGGTTGAGGATAGATGAACATATGCTTCAGATGTTAAATAACGCGTAGGCACGCCTCCAGATGAAATGAGCTCTAGATGAATTTGAGGCTAGACGATATGAAGTGCCTGAGATGTCAAGAAAAGTCCGATCGGCTAGATTTTAAATGATGCATATGCATGTAGTTGCATTACATGAGCTATGATGTATTTACATCATGAGATGATTTATACTCATGTTAAATGATTCGTATGCAGATAGTTACATTACATGAGTTATGATGTTATTTACATCATGAGACGATGTATACTTATGTTAGATGATATTGAAATGTTATGTCACGACATATGATATATGTGTGTACCATGTCTACATACTTGGATGTATGTGTACACTTAACACTTTTATGGCCATTGAATAAGATTATGAGTATATATGAAATGATAAGGAAAGGAAATCATGCCTAAATGAAAAATATTTGTGGTGTGTTGATGAAGATACTTTATTAAATGTCAATTGTCACACTCATACACTTATATGGATCATTCCTTACTGAGCGATTAGCGCTCACCCTTTCATTGTTGTTTATTTTTCAGGTAAATCAATGGCGAAGGATGCTAGACAAAGCGGGGTTGCATATGAAGGGAGATGAATTATTGTCATCCTGATGTATTTATGTTACTGTGAATATTGTAAATAAGAAATGGTTATGAAATATCTTTTGAGGGTTACACCCTATGTATATGCCTAGATTGATAGATTTTCAAATACATTCTTAAATTTTTTGGAAATCCAAGTTTTGATCATGTGGATGTTATTTATATAAATAATTAAATTTTATTATGACTATACATGTTTTAAGCACAACTCATTTTCTAGACATGAATCCTTTGGATTCTCATTGTGGGATATTCAGAGGATTCCTGGCTAGAGAGGGGTTTTACATGGTGTTCGTCGAAACTCCACGAAAGCACTCATGTCTTTTGCTATGTTGTATGTGGCTGTGCAATCTACAGTCCACAGAGGATGAGATTCATTTAGAAAAAAAGAGCTGAAAACATTTATAGAACTTGTGCAAACAAGTAATTTACCTTGTTGGGCTCACTACAATTGTGAGCAAAATGTCCCTCTTTGCCATAGTTATAACATTTCACCTTTACCATATTTTTATTTTTAGTAGGATGCTTTTCTTTTCCATGTTTATAAAACTTCTTTTTCTTTCCTTGAGTCTTATCATTATTTCCTCTTCTTTGGGATCCACCTTGAAATTTTAAATCCCTTCCCACCGTGTGAACCGGAGCCAGTCATATACACATAAGTATTTGTCTTACTAGAATTAAGGCGACCTTTTCCAGTTCTAAATGTCGTGTGGCATCTTCTAAATTTTGTATGCCTTCATTGTGGGTAAGGTGTATCTTTTATGTGTTCCCAATTTTCAGGCAATGATCTTGTGACAACTTGAACCTGTTGTTCATCAGTTAGGACATGACCAACATCTCTCAACTCACTAATCATGTTTGCCATATGCCTTAACTATTGTCTCATAGTATCTTTAGGCTTTTTCTTATATGTGCCAAACTTGATTGTAAGTGATAGGAATTTTGCTATTGACGTTCCACCAAACTTTTCAGCAAGGGCGGACCACATGTCCCTTGCTAATTCATACTCCTGGTACTTTTTCATGAGGTCATTATCCATGCTACTCAACAAAGTGATGCAAGCAATGGAATTTTTTTTCTTCCAGATGTCATAAGTCGCAATGTCTCTTCTATGTTGAGTCGTGGCTCCTTCTTTAGACTCTTCCATGGTTTTGGTAAAAGCTTCATGAACCTCTTGTTCTTTCAGGACATAAATGATTTTCATGCTCCATACCTCATAATTGTCACCATCTAGTTTGTCAACGATCATCATCCAAAATGCTAATCTTTGATTACTATAGATATAATTAATTGTAATCCTAAAGCATCAAGGATCTAGTTACTTGCACAAATATAATTCAATAAATATTTACGCAGAACAAATAGATGTTTAAAATTACCATACAAAACAAAATTAAGTCATATATTCCATCACATGGACTGGGAAGGATCTATAGAGGATTTTTCCAAGCTCCTTATCTATCTCATAATTGACATTTGGTAATGGATTTCCTAATATCTTGTGATAACTTTTACGAGTGGAAATTCCAATTGAAGAACCAGTTGTTTTCTTGGCACCCTCGTTTATATACTCCTTGATAATGTTCTTAAGTAAAAGTCGATAACCCTTACACTCCATCTTTTTTCCATAACAAATCAAGGAAACCAGCATGACTAAGATACATAATAGTCATTTTGAGAGCATTAAACTTCATATTTTCCCAAAGTAATCCTCATTCCCAAACAAATTCTTGTATCATTTCATTCACATGAATAAAACGATTCACTAGCTGGACTAACTCATCTTATTTATCATTTAGTTCTAGTTTGTAATTATAAAGAATCCTTATCATATTATCCACCTTTCCCTTTGGCTGGATGTTCTAATGATCCTAGGGGTTCTTCTAATTAGCACCATGATTTCCTGTAACAAATATAGAAAAAAAACCATTTATTATTTTTTTTCAAATAAACAAATCTATATGTGGCATACACTTAATTATTTATTTGTTAAATAAAAAAATTGCCCCCAATTCTCACTCTCAGAATCCTAAGTTGGTGCTTCTTTTATAAAGAATAGACTTAAAAGAACAATTAAGCTCATCTAGTTCAGTTGGTAGAATGTAAGGCTCGATTGTGTTTGTGCACACAGAGCGTTTAAACAATAACCTGCGCAATGGTACTTTTTTGGGCAGAATTTTGAGTTGTTTGAGTCATTGCGTAAAAAAAAAAATTGATCAAAATATTAAATATATGTTGCCGCATATAATAAACATTATGAAAACTCAATTGAGTGAAGCTCAAAAAATTAAAACACAACTAATAATTAATCGGTTATTTATTAAAATTGAAATAGTATTAATTTTGGTTTTGTATGCAATGTATGCTTGTTTTACAATTGCATGGTGTTTGGTACATGCGCTTTGACCTTAGTTGAATATTTTAAGATTATGGGAATGAATGTTTGTAATTTTAATAAAATAGGGCATGCATTTCTTGCCTCTCTCTACAATTCTCGTTGTGTTTCTTTTCTCATCTTTCTCCCCCGAATGTGACTTGAGGTTTCTTTTATTTGATGTAAAGCAAAATGTTGTAAATGAAGACGAAGTACGAGAAGCAAGGAGAAGCATGGATTCCCGAAGTTTTAATTTTATTTAAAGCTTTTTATTTATTTTTTTAAATATTTCTACGTTGACCCACCGATTTCTCTTGGCTCAAGGAAATCAGTTTAGTTAGGGCACGTACCAACACATTTATTTACCTCTTAGGAGCATGCTAAGGGTGAATGTTATGACTGCAACATGCTAAAAAGATAAAATTGGTGAGACGTAATTAAGAACCCTCAATTAAGATATTAATTCAAATCCAATAACCCAAAGTCTTCCATTGTTGTGTACTTAACCATACCACTGTTCGTCATTACCTTGTTCGCATCAGCAAAGGGTATGCTTCAACTAGTGGGAGGTTAAAATTACATTGGAGTTTTCCTTGATGGTGATGGGTTAGACTTAACCAAGCACTTTGCTCGTTCACCTCAGTAAAGTTCGATAAGTGCATTGAAGGCATAGTAAGAGAAGTATACTCACATGAATACAAGTGGGACATGTAAAGTCCACTCTACTGACCCGAGAGTTATACTTGAGGCCATTGGTTGGTGCCACTGACTAGTGTAATTGGTTTGTTGATTTATTATGTACTTGATATTAATGGTTGGTGCTATTAATTGATATAAAATAAATTTGTTGACCTATCCAATTAACCCATTTGGCTTGTTCGCCTCAGCAAAGGTTTGAGATGCTGCAGCATACTTAACATCATTCACACAACTACTTGCACTCAATCTTGAACTTGACTCCAACATCAAGTTATTCCTTATCCCTGAAAAACAAAATTAAAAGACATAAGTAAAAACAAATCAACACTTAAAAATACACAATGCTAAAAAAAATATTAAAGTAAAATGAAAATAAAAAATGCTTGGGTTGCCTCCCAAGAGCGCTTGTTTTTTAGTCATTGAGCCTGACTTTTTCCTTGTTTAAGTTTGAGGATTGAGTGGAATTTCCGCTCGTTCTCTATTCAGTTCTGATCCCCAGTAGGCCTTTAGATGTTGACCATTCACTTTGAACTCATCATTGGTCTTTTCATCGACCAAATCAACAACTCCATGAGGATACACTTTGGTCACTTTAAATGGTCCTTACCACCTTGATTTCAATTTTCCATGGAAGAGTTTGAGTCTTGAGTTGTAGAGCAAAACAAGTTGACCTATTGAAACTCTTTTTTGTGGATTCTTTTGTCATGCCAATTCTTAACCTTCTCCTTGTACAATTTGGCATTTTCATAGGAAAACTTCCTAAGTTCTTCAAGCTCTAGCAATTGCATTTTCCTTTGTTCCCTTACTGCTTGCAAGTTCATGTTCAGTTTTTTAAATGCCCAAAAGGCTCTGTGTTCAAGTTCTAAGGGTAGATGACATGCCTTGCCAAAGACTAGCCTGTAAGGTGACATGCCAAGAGAAGTCTTGAATGTTGTTCGATACGCCCACAATGCTTCATCTAGCTTCAAAAACTAATTTTTTTGGTTGGGACAAACTGATTTTTTTAGTATTCACTACAAGAAAAATGGTCTTTCTTAACAGTTTAAAACTGTCATAAAGCCCATTTCTTGACAGTTTTCAAACTGTCATTGAAGCCACTGTCAAGAAAGCTCATGACAGATAATAAACTGTCAAGAATCTCGTGACAGTTTTTAAACTGTCAAGAATTTTGGTCTTTCTTGACAGTTTATAACTGTCAAGAGGGCGTTTCTTGACAGTTTTAAATTGTCATAAAGTCGACCCACATTTGTGAAATTCTTGACAGTTTTAAAACTATCAAGAATTTAAAAAGTGAAAAAAAATTATAATTATAATAATAATAATAATTTATAATAGTAATTAATAATAGAATAGTCCTAGTACAAATACACTTGACTCCATACCAAATGAACTTATCTAATCAATGCAATTACATTAGATAGTAAACATCGACACAATAATAAGAACAAGCTAAAGTTCACTCAACCTTACTGTCATAAACCTTCCAACTAAAAAGCCTCAGTCTAATCCCGATTACACACAAAAAACAAAGAAGCTAAAAGTTATTTCAATGATAATTCTTATTAATCTTATCAAACTCAGCCAAAAGCAGAGCCATTCCTTTCTTATCGTTCTCATAAGAGGATTTTTAATTTTCTTTTCAACTTTCTCGAGGGCGTCTATTATCATAGCCTCTGCACCAAGTTCATCAGTGAGACCTCTCCTGAAACATAACAATTACAAATATTAATTATTTGATTTCGTTTGTGTTAATTAAATATGAAATTTATATGACAAATGTGAGTAAAGAAAACTATATAGGAAGCTTACAGGGTAGTTTATATGGAATTGTTTTCAAGAGGCTGCAGTTGGAAGTTGTAAACCAGTTGTTGAAATTTTGGGCTTAATGGTATGAGCAAGAGTAATTTATGTCGGGGTTGAGTCTGGAACTTCATTTTGGAAGGGTACTTCAAACAAAAGGGATTGGTACAAGCACACTTCAACTTCTTTACAGTAATAAACCTGTAAAACATGGCAAATCATCACCCACAAAATAGTTAATAAGCTGCAAAGTTAGTGT